>CM064563.1:26980877-27023307 GCA_032716605.1 Paralithodes platypus
GATGACATACTTAAGGCAGAATCATGCGAACATTTCACAGACATCTTTCCTTAACAACTTTAATTTGGAAGTTCGTGAATTGAAGTTTGATAAAAAGTCAGCTAATTATAGCAATCTAACTTCAGGGAAGTTATAGATACCGTATGAAAGAAATTGTAGAAATATTGCCGAAAACAAAGAGGCCAATCGAAACTCGGCGGAAAATGCGCTTGTTTGGATCTGACTTTTCCCAACTTTCGCCAAATTTGTCTTTCGCTGATATTCTTGTTGGATAAATGGGCCGTATTCTTGAACACTCTTAAGACAAATCTCGTGGCCCAAAATGGACCCTCGGGCAGCACAAACGGGCCTACAAAATGTAAAAAAAAAAAAAAAAAAAAAAATCAAGGAAAAGATTCGATTCAGTATGGGCTAGGTTTTAAAACTTAAGACCATGATTTATGTCCTTCAATAAATATGTTGAAAATGCATATGCCATGTCGAATAAAGATTAAAGACATGAGCGCTGATTTATGAACAAGAACTTGAGATCACCGAGCATCTTAAGTATTGCATTATATTCTCACTTGTCGGGATTCACTATAGTTAGGGTTCAAGAACATAGCCTGAAGATTCCACCTGCAAAACCAGTTCGGCCTATCAGGTCTTGGTACAGTTGTCTGCACTTGCAACTTCACCCAGGCTCTTCAACTTTGGTGTAGACTAGAAGTTCTGGGTATGGTACTATGTCAGATGTTGTATGATCTAATTGAGCTATTTTTGTGGTCATTGTTTACTCGGATGCAACAATATGTACACAAATATTGGGCCTGGCATGTTGAATTGATTGCGTCTGGTGCCCTTAACGTTACGGCTTTTGTTTCGTGCCATTGATATTATTAGCCAACTTTAGCCTTACGATAAGGTGCGGCTGAGTGAATTCCTTCATAGGCTAGAAATCACGAGATTGTAGGATCGAATTTTGGTTTAGTAATGAGAAATTTCACCATGAATTAATTTGTGTAGTTAATAATCATCAGGCGACCATACGTCGCCCCAACTGGAAGATTCTCTCTCTCTCTCTCTCTCTCTCTCTCTCTCTCTCTCTCTCTCTCTCTCTCTCTCTCTCTCTCTCTCCTCTCTCCTCTCTCCTCTCTCTCTCTCTCTCACTCTCACTCTCACTCATAATTACAGAAAATTATGATGTGATTGGCATAACAGAATCTTGGCTCAATACACAAGATAGAGACTTTTTAGCAGAGTATTCACTTCCCGGTTATGTAATGTTTGAGAACAGCCGAATAAATAAAAATGGAGGTGGCGTTTTATTTTATATCAAAGAAAGTCTTAACCCGACCCTCGTGTCAAAACCTCAATTGTGAACGTCGACACATCTTTTGTGCTAATAAAGAATAATAAAGGTACAAAAATAATACTTGCGTTAATATACAGACCTCCAGCTCAATCAGTGCAAACTGACCGAGAAATTTACGAACAAATTGCAGATGTAAGTAACTCACAAGATACCGTAATTTTTGGCGACTTTAATTTACCTGTGACCAAGTGGGGCGATACTCTTACTTCACACTCCGGACATGACTTGTATACGAACTTGCAAGAGAGTTCGCTTTATCAATTTGTTCGAATGCCGACCCGTGGTAATAACGTTCTTGACATTGTACTTGCAACAAAAGAAGAATTGATAGAGAATTTGAATGTTGGTGATGAATTCAGTAACAGCGACCATCGTACGATAACTTTCACTTTAAAGTTTACTAGTAACGAACCAAATAGTAGCATCGAAAAAAGTCCCTAATTTCAAGAAAGCAAACTTCCATAAACTTAGAGCTATGTTTAAAGAAACTGACTGGAGCTTTTTAATTAACAATAACGACATAAATACATCTTGGAAGTTATTCGAAACCACTTACCTAAAAGCAGTGCAAGACTGCATACCATCGAAAATACGGCGTCCAGGCCATAATAATAAGCCCAAATGGTGGAATAAAGATATTTCAAACTGCCTGCTTGCTAAAAAATGTGCTAATGATAGATTAAAATCCTCACAAAATGACGAAGAACGGGTGAAATTTGTAGAGCTACGACGCAAAGCCAAAAAGTTAATTAAGCAAAGTAAAAAGACCTTAGAGTTACATATTGCGAATCAAAGTAAAACAAACCCGAAAGAATTCTATAGTTATATCAGAAAGAAAAAAAGTAGTTACTTCAACTGTTGGACCGTTAGTCGATGAAAAAGGAGAATACACCAAAGACGAAGTACAAATGAGTAATGCCCTCAATACCTTCTTTGCATCAGTTTTTACAACAGAAGACCTCAGTGATATCCCTACACCATCGCCGATTCAGATTGATAATTCAGATGTTCTAAGCAATATCACCGTTACAGAGAGAGAAGTATTGAATTGTTTAGATAAACTCAAGGTAAATAAAACGCCAGGACCTGATACAATCTCGCCTAGAGTTCTAAAAGGAAGCTAAGAATGAGCTCTCCAAACCACTGACATTACTATTCAATAAATCCTTGCAGTCTGGAACTATGCCTGATCAGTGGAAGCTAGCCAACGTAACACCGATATTCAAAAAAAGGCAGCAAATCCCTACCGAGTAACTATCGTCCAATTAGCTTAACCTCAGTTGTATGTAAAATGCTAGAAACGGTCATACGAGACAGACTCGTAAATCACTTGGAGGAAAATAACATACTTAAAGATACTCAACACGGCTTTCGTAAAAAACGTTCCTGTTTAACAAACCTCTTGGACTTCTTCCACGATATCCTCAACCTCTACGATGAGAGTAAAGCTGTAGATATTATATACCTTGATTTTCAAAAGGCCTTTGACAAAGTTCCCTACAAACGTTTACTGCTAAAACTAAAAGCGCATGGAATACAAGACGGTGTGTTGAAATGGATAGAAAATTGGCTCAGCAACAGAAAGCAAAGGGTAGTCATAAACGGTAAGGCATCTAAATGGACCAATGTAAGTAGCGGGGTACCCCAGGGATCGGTACTAGGACCAATTCTCTTTCTAATTTACATCAACGACATAGATGAGGGTCTCACCTGCACAATCTCAAAATTTGCTGACGATACAAAATTGCAAATAGCGTACTCTCAAAAGAACAAGTTGACGATATGCAACACAATCTAGATAAATTGTCATGTTGGGCCCAAATTTGGCAAATGAGTTTCAATGCGGATAAATGTAAAGTACTACATGTCGGATACCTAAATGAGAAAGCAAACTATTCGATGAATGGCACTCAGCTTAAGAATGTAAACAGAGAAACTGATCTGGGAGTAACAATATCGAGTAACCTAAAACCGAGTCAACAATGTTCAGAAGTTGTTAAGAAGGCAAACAAAAATTGGCTTTATAGGCAGGTCATTTGAGCATAAATCCAAAGAAGTATCCTAACCCTTTACAATTCCTTAGTCCGCCCTCTTCTGGAATACTGCGTTCAATCCTGGTGCCCTTATTACCAAAAAGATATAAACAAGCTAGAACGAGTTCAACGTAGAGTTACCAAAATGATACCTAGCCTAAAGAACAAACCATACGAAGAGCGTCTTAGAGAATTAAATCTATTTCCTTTAACCCAGCGCAGATTAAGAGGCGACTTAATTCAAGTGTTCAAAATCATCAAAGGCATCGACAATATGAACTGTAGTAAGTACTTCACTATCGACCAATCTAATTACACGCGGGGAAACGGTTGCAAAATTATTGGTAAATCTTTTAACTCGCACGAATCTAAGAATTTCTTCTCAATCGAGTTGTCAACTTGTGGAATGGGCTTCCCCGAGACGTTATAGACTGCAGCACCGTTGATTCATTTAAATTCCGCCTAGACAAATATCTCGCATCAAACCCGCGACCTGACTGCGTTTGTAAATGAATAACTTTATCCTCCCCTCAGTTACTAACCCATATGTCCCCTACTAACTTCCTAGTCCTGCCACGTTAGTGGCAGGGCAGTAGTTCCCTTTCCAATGTTCCCTTACCCACTCTAAACCACTGTTTGGACACTTGATCCTCAGTGTTTTGGAGGACAAGCAACCTAGAAGAGTCACTAGATCTGTTGTTGCTTGATTTCCTTTGTACTTTGTACTCTCTCTCTCTCTCTCTCTCTCTCTCTCTTCACTCTCTCTCTTCTCTCTCTCTCTCTCTCTCTCTCTCTCTCTCTCTCTCACTCTCTCTCTCTCTCTCTCTCTCTCTCTCTCTCTCTCTCTCTCTCTCTCTCTCTCTCTCTCTCTCTCTCTCTCTCTCTCTCTCTCTCACAATCAGATCAGTGCCTCGGGGTAGAACGGGAGTTTCGGCCGAGATTCGACTCAGATTCGACGGCAGAGAGAGAGAGAGAGAGAGACAGACAGACAGACAGACAGACAGACAGACAGACAGACAGACAGACAGACAGACAGACAGACAGACAGAGAGAGTGAGTGAGTGAGTGATTGATTGAGAGATTAAGTGTGTGTGTGTGTGTGTGTGTGTGTGTGTGTATGTGTGTGCAATGTTCAAAACTCATGTTCCACAATCATAGCTTTGCGTTTGCATTACTTTCATAATACAAGAGAAAATAGACGCCCTAACTAAATTGATTTTAAAACATTGAATATAAAAGCTTTGTTTGTGTGTGTCGAAGACAGTTTAGGCTTTTTTAACTCCTTTGATGATTATGTAGTAGTGTGACAGCTTATTACGGCTATTATTAGACGATTTCATTCAACTTAAGAAGAACAAGTGGGAATTAAGTTTGTCAATTGAGATAATGGCAAGATCTTGTGTAGCGGGGAGAACCTTTTTGCAGATGCAGATTTACTAAGAAACATTGAAAAATATCTTTAACCTAACCTATGGGTTTCGTTTTTTCGGGAATAACTTATTAACAAACAGTTGGATCAGTATGATATTTTGCCAGAGCTTGTTTCACATCGTCCCCTAATTTTCGTCAATATTGTGCATTACCAAAAGCGGAGAATTAAGCCACTTGTCCCTGTGTCATAAGGTTAAAGTCACACCTGAATGACAAGGAAACGGACAAGGCTACTGTGGTGTACCTGCGTAAACCACTAAACCATAATTGATTTGCCATCAAACATGGTCGTTATTAGCCACCACCCAACCCTACCATCGCCTTTACATTTGTTATATGTCACTATTAAATACAAATATACAAACATTATGTGATATTTGTTGTATATTTTAGAGTTGCGTAAGGGAGTTTTGATGTGTGATAATAGTAGGAAATGCATATTTGCCCATTAAACAACAATCTAAAAACACGCCCCCCACTAGGAAAAAATCACTATTTGGCCATAACCGTTTGCCGTGGGATACCAAATATGTTGAGGGAGGGCAAGCAACCCCCCCCCATCCCCCCCCCCAGCCCAGGACTTATTGAAATCCTCATGTATTTCAACAGTAGGGGGCACACACCTCATTTTCCCCAACGCGAGTCGCCGAGGCTACACTTGCGAGGTATGCGATATAGAGGATTTTTTTCTTCAGGATCAGTACTAAAATGTTACGCGTATTTAGACACATATAGAATTGAAATACATGGTATAAAAAGCTTACAGGCCGTGATAAAATCGATGTCTGAGTTTAATTACATGAACTTTATATTGTCCATAAATAGTTGCTAATGGCGCTGCAGTGGCGTTGTTGAACATTATCGATATATATATATATATATATATATATATATATATATATATATATATATAATCACTTGAATAATTGGATGAAATATCAATTCACACTTAATTCAATCACCCTAATTTGACATCCATACACAAAATTTATGTGGAAGAATAGAACGTATGTAGCAAACGTACAAATAACCTCATTGATAGTGAAAAAAAAAAAAAAAAAAAAATCGCAACTCGCCGAACCATCACAGAGCTGAATTTAGCCTTGTGGGAAATACAGTAAATTGAAGGAAAAATATAAACTGAAAGGAAAAATGTTCCAAGATATATACTGTATATGCACGAATAAAACCTATATGTTTTTGCACTTTCCGGTTGGCTTGGTCTTATATCTTCCCTCCGAGGTATGGAAATGTGGGTCACCTTTTCCGACCTTACAATCTAGTGAATGTATTTTTATTTTATTTTTTTTATTTTTTTTTATTGTATTTTTTTTTTGCTATTTTGATCATTCTATATTACGCTTGTATTAGTTGTGTTTTCTGTTACTTAAGGGAAGGTTTTTAGTGTGTTTCCTAGACCTCCATCAAGCTTGAAATTACACCCCCTAGACCCCCTTTCAAGAATTTTTTTTACATTTTTCGGTAGAAAAATTTCCCGGCCAAAGGCCGGTTCCTCTCAAATTACAGGCTCGCTATTGCTCGCCAGGAAAAAATTGACACCTAAATGGCACGAAAGTTCTTAAAATTGACAGAAATGGGGCGAAAGTTCATAAAATCGCCAAACTAAAGGGGGCGCGCGTCTTAAAATTAAAACAGCAATGGGGCTAAACATGAGCGAGAAAGGGGTCCAGATAAATATCCCTCAAGTGAAAATCTCCCCTTAAGCACACCACAAATGGTCATTTTTAAAATACACTCCTTACTTTATTACTTATTATTTTAGAATACATTTTTATATCAATTCAATATGTAAGAATGCTGTGACAGAAAATTGTTAAATTTTGATTGGCTACATTTATAATTTGTAGTTCTAGCTTTAACATAACCAAAACACCTAACCTAACATATCCTATTTATGCTGGGAGATTAGGATAGTTCTTAGGAAAGGTTAGATTAAGTTTTTCAGGTTATTCAAACGCTTAAAAATATAAAAATAATTTTGGAAATCAAAATGTTAATAAATTTATCTTGCAGCATTGTTATGTATTATACCGATATATAAGTGCATTGTTATGTATTATACCGATATATAAGTGCATTGTTATGTATTATACCGATATAAGTGCATTGTTATGTATTATACCGATATATAAGTGCATTGTTATGTATTATACCGATATATAAGTGCATTGTTATGTATTATACCGATATATAAGTGCATTGTTATGTATTATACCGATATATAAGTGCATTGTTATGTATTATACCGATATATAAGTGCATTGTTATGTATTATACCGATATATAAGTGCATTATGTATTATACCGATATATAAGTGCATTGTTATGTATTATACGAATATAAGTGCATTGTTATGTATTATACCGATATATAAGTGCAATTGTTATGTATATACCGATATATAAGTGCATTGTTATGTATTATACCGATATATAAGTGCATTGTTATGTATTATACCGATATATATAAGTGCATGTGTATTTTATACCGATATAAGTGCATTGTTATGTAGATTATACCGTATATAAGTGCATTGTTATGTATTATACCGATATATAAGTGCATTGGTATGTATTATACCGATATATAGTGCATTGGTAGTATTTATACCGATATATAAGTGCAATTGTTAGGTATTATACCGATATATAAGTGCATTGTTATGTATTATACCGATAATAAGTGCATTGTTATGTATTATACCGATATATAAGTGCATTGTTATGTATTATACCGATATATAAGTGCATTGTTATGTATTATACCGATATATAAGTGCATTATGTATTATACCGATATATAAGTGCATTGTTATGTATTATACCGATATATAAGTGCATTGTTATGTATTATACCGATATATAAGTGCATTGTTATGTATTATACCGATATATAAGTGCATTATGAAAGTTTGAACTGAAAGTAATCAGTAATAACGCCACGAGCATCTTCTTGAAAATTACTCCACAATTACTTATGTGTGTAGATGAGTGTTGCCCATATCCTGAATATATATATATAGAGAGAGAGAGAGAGAGAGAGAGAGAATGTGAATATAAAGTTGGGGAAACAAAGGAAAGGGTGACTATTTTTTACCATAGTTAGTAAGAACTTATAAGAACTGGCTCACTGAGAGACGTGGAACTCACCTCTTTCTAATCACCGCTGTTCTGTCATGGTCGTGATTCATGTGAGCGACCAAACGCCTTAGCAGAGCGTTCAGAACCATGGAATGCAAATCAGTAAATAATAAGGACCTGCCTCACAGCAATTGTAGCAGTATTTTTATATGTTAGATGGTTTGCATTGATATTCA
This sequence comes from Paralithodes platypus, assembly GCA_032716605.1. NCBI lineage: Eukaryota > Metazoa > Arthropoda > Malacostraca > Decapoda > Lithodidae > Paralithodes > Paralithodes platypus. The sequence goes on from CM064563.1 coordinate 26,989,034, forward strand.
GTGGATTCATATACCAACGACCCTCGGATTTTACGTCTCCCATTATCCAGCGATCTTAAGACAGCTCTCGATAAGGGGGGGGGGGAATCAAATTATGGTACCCTCCCCCCTCCACCACTGATTCATTGAAATCAGCATGTATAATGAAAGTAGTGGGTCTTAATTAGGATTTTACCCCACAATTTTGATACCGTCGCCCTACATGGGGAGAATTTTGCTCTTTTACAGTGCTTTATAATACAATTACCATATAATGCAATTGCGACGATAATGACCTTTCTAGCGATGAATTATGGGTTATGAAAACCCCATAACACACTTAGAAATTGAAAGCCCAACTGTGAAGCATCTCCTTAATATAAACTATCAAATTTAATGACCCGTGGATATTGAATCATGACGGGCTTTGAATATATATATATATATATATATATATATATATATATATATATATATATATATATATAATTATATCCAGTATAGATGCAATCTATACTTAGCCCTGCAGTATAATATGTTGTGACGTAAATGCCTTTGTCAGCTTTGTTTTGTTAGCATATACCATAATTGTGCTCATGGAGGCCAACGAATAATGTGAGAATAATGGATGTGTCGTGTATCCAACATTCCCCGTATATCATGTGTCGTGTATCCAACATTCCCCATATACCATGTGTCGTGTATCCAACATTCCCCGTATACCATGTGTCGTGTATCCAACATTCCCCGTATACCATGTGTCGTGTATCCAACATTCCCCGTATACCATATGTCGTGTATCCAACATTCCCCGTATATCATGTGTCGTGTATCCAACATTCCCGTATCATGTGTCGTGTATCCAACATTCCCCGTATACCATGTGTCGTGTATCCAACATTCCCCGTATACCATGTGTCGTGTATCCAACATTCCCCGTATACCATGTGTCGTGTATCCAACATTCCCCGTATACCATGCCTAGTTAAAAAGCGGTATTAAGGGAGCCCACCTCGCTTTTTTCTCTTTCTCTCCCTCTCTTTGGCTTGTACCCATTCGGCCCCATTCAGCCTACTATTTTAAGACGTTTACCCCCATCCAGGTGTTAATAATATCCTGGCGAGCGGTAGCGAGCCAGCATATATATATTTTTGTTTTGACAGCAAGCTAAATTTTTACATTTTTCGATAGAAAAATGTCTCTGGCGAAGCCGGATTTCTCCATACAATGCTGGCTCGCTATCGCTTGCCAGGAAAAAATCAACACATGGATGGGGATAAACGTCCTAAAACAGTTGGCTGAATGGGGCCGAATGGATACAAGCCAGGGAAAGAGAGAAACGGAGAGAAAGATAAAAAAAAAAAAAAAATGTGACCCCCTTAATAAAGGATGTGGGTGCTGAAATTAAACAATAAATTTCAAAAAAGGCGTGTTGTAAATTTCGCTCGCTTCCAACGCCCATTTAGTTATGTATTGGAAGATAGTTATTTAGTTTTACCAGGCAAGCAATTTGAATCGAGTTATAGATTTTGTTTTTCTATGTGAATGAGGGAGACAAAATGCATAACTGCCTGCAGCGAGTGCCTTCCCCAGATTTGAAAAAGTGACCGGGCCAAAATCAAGGGACGTTCGAACTAAAATGCTTCGACACACGGAGTTTGAAGCAATTTAAGTCATAGGAAGAGGGAAAGACTGATTCTGGGAGAGAGTTCCAGAGCTCAGCAGTTGAATAGAAGAAATTGCTCTAACATTCATTAAATTATGAACATTGGAAAACTGTATTCTTTTTTTCTGTCTGTCTACATATGTGTTGATCTCTCTCTCTCTCTCTCTCTCTCTCTCTCTCTCTCTCTCTCTCTCTCTCTCTCTCTCTCTCTCTCTCTCTCTCTCTCTCTGGTTATGTGTATAATTGTCTTAATATTTATCCATTTGCATCCACCTTTCTATCTAATCTGTGTGCATGTACGTGCATTATAAATCTGTCTATTTATTTATGTTTCAATAGTATGTTTCAATAGTATGTTTCAATAGTATGTTTCAATAGTATGCTCATGAATAGAAAACCCGATAAATTTAAGGGGGATGAGCGTATTTTTTTCTTCATTTATATATGTTTTATATATTTAATTTTGCTTCCTTCCTAGACCTCCATCAAGCTATAAAAAAAAAAAAAAATCCAAGACCCTCCTTCAAGATAAATTTGCAAACATTTCGATAGAAAAATGGCTCCAGTAAAAATCGACACCTAAATGACACGAAAAGTCTTAATATTGACAAAGAAATGGGGCCAAAGGTCTTAAAACTGCCAAACTCATGGGCCGAACGACATGAAATCTGTAAACTAATGGGGCTAAACATGAGGAAGAAGGGGGTCCAGAAAAACGACCCATCTCCCCTTAAAAAAGACAATTCTCATGACATTAACAAGGTCATGAAAAATACGAGTTCTGACACAAAAACGAAACTCCCCAAACCAGCTCCTGAATCCATGCCACTGAAATTAACAATGTCATGAAAAATTCGAGTTCTGACACAAAATCGAAACTCCCCAAACCAGCTCCTGAATCCATGCCACTGAAATTAACAATGTCATGAAAAATTCGAGTTCTGACACAAAATCGAAACTCCCCAAACCAGCTCCTGAATCCATGCCACTGAAATAAATATATGCAACGCAAATAAATGTATATATACTGTATATATTACACTCCATATAGAGGGGGTTGTTGGGTGGTGGTAAGCTTTGTTCCACCTAAACTGCCGGTCGTTTGAGCTGATGGTTACTGGTTTAATATGGCTGGTTCTGGGGATAGTGGTCGTTGTTGTGGTTGTGATGGTGGTTGTTGTGGTAGTTATGGTGGTTGTGATTGTGGTAGTTGTTGGAGTTTGTGGTATGTTTGGTAGTAGCTACGGTGGTTTTAATGGGAGTTTCACAATTTTAGCTGATGGTTACTGGTATATAATAGTGCTGGTTCTGGGGATAGTGGTCGTTGCTGTTACGATGGTGGTAGTAGTGGTAGTTATGATGGTTGTGATAGTGGTAGTTGTTGGAGTTTGTGGTTGTGATGTTGGTATTTGTGGTGGTAGTTGTATAGTTAGAGCTGATGGTTACTGATTTAATATTCCTGGTGGTAGTGCTGGTACCGGGGATACTGGTCGTTGTTGTTGTGGTGGTGGTGGTAGTTGTACAGTTTAAGCTGATAGTTACTGGTTTAAGGGGAGGTTTTTAGCCTGTTCCCTAGACCTCCATCAAGCTTAAAATTACCCCCCCTAAACCCCCTTTCAAGATAAATTTGTACATTTTTCGGTAGAAAATGTCCTGGCCGAAGGCCGGTTCCTCTTAAATTACAGGCTCGCTATCGCTCGCCAGGAAAAATCGACACCTAAATGGCACGAAAGGTCTTAAAATTGACAGAAATAGGGTGAAAGTTCTTAAAATCGACAAAATATTGAGGCGAACGTATTAAAATCTCAAAAACTATAGATCTAAATATGAGGGAGAAAGGGGTCCAGAAAAAAATCCCTCGAGTGGAAATCTCCCCTTAATGTTGCTGGTACTGGAACTATATTTGATTTCACGAGAGACAATAAATTCCTGTTAGGCACCCGTCTTCCAAGCTGTGCATGCTTGTAGTGAATAATTAATGCTATGCAATGATGCTCAATACAACAGACTTCATTGTAAAACAGTAAAATAAATTGCATTTACCTTTTTTCTGAACACAATTGGTGGTGATGGGGGAATTATTTGAATAGGATCAGTATATCGCACATGCTTTTATAACTAACCCAGAATCTTGCCCGCCAAAGTTAGTTATTGCTTCTGTGGTTATCGTTCTATATCTGAGCTATTAGGGCCACTGTAGATATTTTTTACTAATGATTCACAAGCATAACAGTAAAGGACCATACATTCTACTGTCGAACACGCTGCTCAATATTCCAGATTCTTGTATATATACTGTATATATTCCACTTGATTACGTTATTGAGACCGGAAGCACAGTCACTATAGTCTGTTGTTTTTAAGGGGAGATTTCCACTTGAGGGATTTTTTTCTTTACCCCTTTCTCCCTCATGTTTAATCCCTCATGTTTAATCTGCTTTTGAGATTTTAAGACGTTCGCCCCATTAGTTTGGCGATTTTAAGAACTTTCACCCCATTTATGTCACTTTTGAGACCTTTCGTCCCATTTAGGTGTCTATTTTTTCCTGGCGAGCGAAAGCGAGCCTGTAATTTAAGAGGAACCGGCCTTTGGCCGGGAAATTTTTCTACCGAAAAATGTACAAATTTATCTTGAAAGGGGGTCATGGGGGTGTAATTTCAAGCTTGATGGAAGTCTATGAAACACACTAAAAACCTCCCCTTAAGCTGGCGAGAAACTAATTTATCCACATCTTAAATTACAAAGATTTTGATATCCAATTACGGTGTTAATTGTGAAAACCTGTTTATAATATGATGCAGAGACAGCAGTTTCATATTTGTCCTTTGAGTGTCGAGAAATCAACTGCTAGGGGACCACATTTTCCGCCAGGTTCAAAGAAATCGAAGATAGTGATGTTGACGTTTAATTTTTCCTACCAAGGTTTGCCAGGAACGGCACCACCTGAGGCAGTTGTCTTGAACTGTCAGCGAACTAACCTTTTATAAGACGATACCCAGAACTCTCCACCACCCCTAGCTCTCCTTCAACAAATATATATTATAAGCCAGGTGTTGATATTTCTGTAGCCGACACATAATGTAGTCTTTGCATAATAATGTTTATTATATTATATTTTCACCCATAATTATATAATTATATATTTATATAATTATATAATTATACGGTATTTTTAATTAGAAGTCAGGAGGTGTTTTCTTGCCTTTTTGTTATGCTAATTAAGGGGGGAGTGACCTGGTTGTTGTTACTTCTGTCCTTTTCTCTCTTTCTCTGGCTTGTATCCATTCGGCCCCATTCAGCCAACTATTTTAAGACGTTTACCCCATCTAGGTGTCGATTTCTTCCTGGCGAGCGATAGCGAGCCAGCATTATGAAGAAATCCGGCTTCGCCGGAGAAATTTTTCTAACGAAAAATGTACAAATTTAGCCTGCTGTCAAACAAAAATAAAAAATATGCTGGCTCGCTATCGCTCACCAGTAAAAAATTGACACCTGGATGGGGATAAACGTCTTAAAACAGTAGGCTGACTGGGGCCAAATGGATACAAGCCAGAGAAAGATAGAAAAGGACAGAACAAAAACAGGTCACCCCCCTTAATCAGCCTTTTATTATAAGTGTGGTCATTATCAGCTATTTTATGAAAATCACCATGATTACTATAATTAGTGTAGTCATAATTATACCGTACAATAAAAACGTGTAGAACCGCAAGAAATCGTGATAAAATTATACGTATCCCATGTGGCAAGTAATGTTGATGTCGACAGTCGTACAGTCGCGCTAATAAGTGATGTCTTGGCACCAAGTATGTTTTGATCAATAATTGGTATCGGCACTGTCTAAGCTTCATTTCTTCATGTCGAGTGAAATATACAAACATTTTCATACAATGACCCACTCTATTCAACATCCGACAGACATTAATACAGCACAGTGCAAGCCAAACGCAATGACAGCTGGGACATGACTTATTAGCGCGATCGTACCTCTGGCGCTAGATCAGAAGCGTCGGGTATATTGAAGTCAGAGGGTTGATTGAGATAGTCTTCACCCTTATCATTCCCACAGCTCTTTCCTAAACTGTTTAAAATTGTCTGATGATAGCCAGAATCAACCGTCAAAATGCGTCCTATTTTTCAGAGGGTTAAAATTACTCAAATTAATTGTTGGTTGAGATAATTAAGTTTGCGACCATTGAGATTACGGCATTAGGTTGTTAATAGTATTAACAGTCCTATGACCGAACACATAACAATATTTTAATAGTATAAGTATATTCCAAGCCCACCACAACAATGCCCTTGAAACCGAACGGTCAAATAAGTTTATTGGTGTCATGTCCACTCACTTAGTAGACTCTTTTTTTATTTTTGTTTCGATTTACATTCAGTATTACCAAACGTAGAAAACTACAACCATAAACGCTTCACTCACCAATACAACCATTAGCAGTAACATCTGTATTACCTATAACACTGTAGCCTAAATCAGTATCATCAACACTACAACTAATTGTGCAATTACAACCATAAGTGGTCTTGCCACTGGACTGGTAATCCAATGGACCCGGTTTCGAATCCCGATATGTCAATGGGAAAATATTATTGGGATGGAATTTGTGCTGTACCTAGTATCAGTGCATTACCACAAAGCTCACCGAAATACCAAACAAATACCATCATTGTTCCCTGATTAAATAGCACTGTATGAATATTCACGTATTTAAAATATGCTACAGGGGGCAATGCCTAATGAGTTAATTACTCAATAGGTGGCGTTCTGAGAGAGGGTCCGATTCTGGGGAGTGAGACAGTGAAGCACAGAGGCAAAGCAGCTTCAGAGATGGGGCTGCTTCGAGTCGTGCGCGGGTGCTTCACATGTCACACTGTCTAGACTGGAACGAGACCTCATGGACTTCACCGTGTTGAGCGGTAGAATGCACAGGCTCTTAGCCTATGCCCGAGAGGGAGTAGTTTGAATATAGAAAAAAAAATACTCACATACACCACTATTATTGTGGAAAGAAGTAGTATTTTGGGCTGTCTGTCTACATATTTTCTCTCTCTCTCTCTCTCTCTCTCTCTCTCTCTCTCTCTCTCTCTCTCTCTCTCTCTCTCTCTCTCTATTTCCTTAGGTTTACGACAACCTAGTTGCCAATTATAAGATGATTTATATTGTATTAAGGTTAGCGGCCGTGTATATGCTAATAGTGGTATCATGGTAGCAATGGTAATCGTGGAGTAGGGGAAGGAGTGGAACAAAAACCATAATGGCCTCTATGACAGCTGACGCGGCCTGGGACACTAAACCAGAAGCTTGTGTTATGGTAGTGTGGTAGTGGTTCATGGGGTAGGTGGGTGTGGTAGTGGTTCATGGGGTAGGTGGGTGTGGTAGTGGTTCATGGTAGTGTGGTAGTGGGTCATGGTAGTGTGGTAGTGGGTCATGGTAGTGGTGAACGGAGATGGCTGGACAAAATGGTAGTATGGTGGGGGTGGTATCGTCATGGTAGGTGGTTTTATGATAACAAGTAGGTGATACAATGGTAGTAATGGTAGTACCGGTAGTGGTGGAGGCGAAGGGACAATATGGTAGTATCTGATGGTGTCATAGTAGGTGGTTTATGGTAGCAACTAGGCGATATCATGGTAGTAATAGTAGTAATGGTGGAGGTGGCTGGACAAGATGTTAGAATGCTGGTGGTGGGGTATCGTCATGGTAGGTGATTTTATGGTGACCCATAGGCAATATCATGGTAGTAATGGTAGTAGTGCTGGAGGTGAAGGGATAAAATGGTAGAATGCTGATGGTAGTGTTGTCATGGTAGGTGGTTTTACAGTAACAAATAGGCAATACCATGGTTAGTAATGGTAGTGGAGGTGAAGGGAGGCAGCAGGACAAAAACCATAATGGTCTCTGTGACAGCTGGGCCACAAAACAAGAACCCTGTATCATAGACTTGAATATGAAACTCTCTCTCTCTCTCCCCCGAAGGCCATTCCACCCTTCCCTCCACATACAGTGTTTTTATTCTTTCTTAAGGGAACCCACCTCGCTTTTTTCTCTTTCTCTCCCTCTCTCTTTGGCTTGTATCCATTCGGCCCCATTCAGCCTACTGTTTTAAGACGTTTACCCCCATCCAGGTGTCCATATTTTCCTGGCGAGCGGTAGCGAGCCAGCATATATATATTTTTGTTTTGACAGCAAGCTAAATTTGTACATTTTTCGATAGAAAAATGTCTCCGGCGAAGCCGGATTTCTCCATACAATGCTGGTCGCTATCGCTCGCCAGGAAGAAATCGACACCTGGATGGGGATAAACGTCTTAAAACAGTTGGCTGAATGGGGCCGAATGGATACAAGCCAGGGAAAGAGAGAATAGGAGAGAAAGATGAAAAAAAGCGGTGACCCCCCTTAACTTTTCTGTGTGTTTCTGTATCCTCTCCATTCGTATTTGTTTGTAGTCACAGCCGTTCTACCCTTCCCTACCCCTCTCCGTTCCTTCCTTGCTCTACCTTCCGTTCGCTTCCTCTCCCCCTGTTCCTCACTTGTTCTTCTCCAATCTTACCCTCCCATTCTCCTCATATTCCTTCCCCTTGTCCTCACTTTTCTTCTCCACTCTTTCCCTCCTCTTCTCCCACTTCACTTCTCCAATTCTCCTCTTCTCATATGCCTTCCACTTTTCATCATTTTTTCTCCACTCTTTCCCTCCTCTTCTCCCACTTCACTTCTCCCATTCTCCTCTTCTCATATGCCTTCCACTTTTCATCATTTTTTCTCCACTCTTTCCCTCCTCTTCTCCCACTTCACTTCTCCCATTCTCCTCTTCTCATATGCCTTCCACTTTTCATCATTTTTTCTCCACTCTTTCCCTCCTCTTCTCCCACTTCACTTCTCCCATTCTCCTCATATTCTTTCCCAGTTTCCTCACTTTATCTACTTCACTCTTTCCCTCCTCTTCTTCCACTTCACTTCTCCCATTCTCCTCATATTCTTTCCCAGTTTCCTCACTTTATCTACTTCACTCTTTCCCTCCTCTTCCCCCACTTTCTATCAAACCCTATTTTTTGTATACCACCTTCACCTCAATCGATTAATCATTTCTGTTCTATTTTGTATAAGCCTTCACTTCCCCTCTCCCTCCCTCCCTCCCTCCCCAGCCCTGCGTCTCCCCTGGCTTTCATCCCTCTATTATTAATCTTTCCTATTTTTATTTTCACTTTAACTCTTCATGTATTCATTTGTGCTATTTAAAACTTATTCCTTTCTCGATATTCACTTCCTCTGCATTTACACTAGGGGAGTATATTACTATAGACACATTGATTACCATTGTATATATATATATATATATATATATATATATATATATATATATATATATATACTGTATATACGGTATATGTATATATATATACTGTATATACGGTATATGTATATATATATATATATATATATATATATATATATATATATATATATATATATATATATATATATATATATACACCGTATTTATATATACTGTATATTTTTTTTATTTTTATTTTTTCAAGCAAAAGATTACCTGATTTTCTCTCGCCTACAGACAGCCGATTTTGGGGAGCTGGGAAGACTGGCAGCTTAAACAAGATGACTTCCTGTACGATAAAGTAAGTGATGTGATTATGTACTTGAAATTACTGCGAGTAAATATGTGTTGTATTATATTCAGATTATATTATATTATGTTGCTATACAATATATATAGTTACTAAATAATGCACAGTCGTAGGTATCAAGAAAGTTACCTCAATTTCAATATTTGAACCTAGAAAGTTACCTCAATTTCAATATTTGATCCTTTAAAGCCAAGTTTCCAAACATCTGAGTTATAATGAAGCATTGTATTGTCTCGTTTGCGTTCGAACTGCTTCAAATCCAAGCTTCGCCATTTATGCTCATGACTACAATTTTGCTGAGTGAAGTCAATACCAAGGTTATTACACATTTTTAAATCGTAACAATGGTATCAAATTAGTGAACCCAGGAATCAGGGCAGGTGGAATGCAGTTGTTCAGACATTCGATCTGTCAATAGCTTGTATTTGGGCCTCACTCAGAGTAAAGGTAGGAAGAGACTTAAGGTGGTATTCTTAAGGGGGGTCACCCTTTTTTTTCATCTTTCTCTCCTTTTCTCTCTTTCCCTGGCTTGTATCCATTCGGCCCCATTCAGCCAACTGTTTTAAGACGTTTATCCCCATCCAGGTGTCGATTTCTTCCTGGCGAGCGATAGCGAGCCAGCATTTTATGGAGAAATCCGGCTTCGCCGGAGACATTTTTCTATCGATAAATGTACAAATTTAGCTTGATGTCAAAACAAAAATATATATATGCTGGCTCGCGGAAAATATTGACACCTGGATGGGGATAAACGTCTTAAAACAGTAGGCTGAATGGGGCCGAATGGATACAAGTCAAAGAGAGAGGGAGAGAAAGAGAAAAAAAGCGAGGTGGGCCCCCTTAAACAATTCTTTCCCTTCGCAGCGCCTGATACCGAACGAATATTGTGGGTATGAGTGTTGTTTATAGAGATTACACGGATTAGCACTCCCATTTCTTAAGCTAGCGTCATTTTGCAAGTTGTTTCGTCCCTTAGGCTTTTGGCTGTGGAAAGAAGATAGGATTAAGTATGAATGAAATGCGGCTACTTAATTAACCAAGTGAAACAATTATGAACTGTCCTAAATTAAGTTACGATTACTAGTTTACTACTTAATAAACCACTTCCTTGAACTGTAACGTAGCTCTCTTGTACAATACTATAAGTGGGTAGTGTTGTCAATCTAGCTACTTTCCCGCTAGATCTAGAGATATTTACTTCGATCTAGAGATATTTACTTCGTTCTAGAGATATTTACTTCGATCTAGAGATATTTACTTCGATCTAGAGATATTTACTTCGATCTAGAGATATTTACTTCGATCTAGAGATATTTACTTCGATTTAGAGATATTTACTTCGATCTAGAGATATTTACTTCGATCTAGAGATATTTACTTCGATCTAGAGATATTTACTTCGATCTTGAGGCAAATTTTTACATTGAGCCACATAAATTCCGGCGACATTCTAGAGATCTGAGCCATATTAGCGTGCCATTCTAGAGATTGTGGCATTATTTTAGCGATTTTCGGCTTTTATCTACTATCTAGCCGCTAGATAGTAGATAGTAGATTCTAGCGGAACTGATTTGGTAACCGTAAGTGGGTTGGAGAGGTCAAAATCACCTCATATAAAATCAGTGAGTCATGTGGGTTCCTTCAAGTCAAATAAATCAGTGGGTCATGGGGGTTCCTTCAAGTCAAATAAATCAGTGGGTCATGGGGGTTCCTTCAAGTCAAATAAATCAGTGGGTCATGGGGGTTCCTTCAAGTCAAATAAATCAGTGGGTCATGTGGGTTCCTTCAAGTCAAATAAATCAGTGGGTCATGTGGGTTCCTTCAAGTCAAATAAATCAGTGGGTCATGTGGGTTCCTTCAAGTCAAATAAATCAGTGGGTCATGTGGGTTCCTTCAAGTCAAATAAATCAGTGGGTCATGTGGGTTCCTTCAAGTCAAATAAATCAGTGGGTCATGTGGGTTCCTTCAAGTCAAATAAATCAGTGGGTCATGTGGGTTCCTTCAAGTCAAATAAATCAGTGGGTCATGGGGTTCCTTCAAGTCAAATAAATCAGTGGGTCATGTGGGTTCCTTCAAGTCAAATAAATCAGTGGGTCATGTGGGTTCCTTCAAGTCAAATAAATCAGTGGGTCATGTGGGTTCCTTCAAGTCAAATAAATCAGTGGGTCATGTGGGTTCCTTCAAGTCAAATAAATCAGTGGGTCATGTGGGTTCCTTCAAGTCAAATAAATCAGTGGGTCATGTGGGTTCCTTCAAGTCAAATAAATCAGTGGGTCATGTGGGTTCCTTCAAGTCAAATAAATCAGTGGGTCATGTGGGTTCCTTCAAGTCAAATAAATCAGTGGGTCATGTGGGTTCCTTCAAGTCAAATAAATCAGTGGGTCATGTGGGTTCCTTCAAGTCAAATAAATCAGTGGGTCATGTGGGTTCCTTCAAGTCAAATAAATCAGTGGGTCATGTGGGTTCCTTCAAGTCAATAAATCAGTGGGTCATGTGGGTTCCTTCAGTCAAATAAATCAGTGGGTCATGTGGGTTCCTTCAAGTCAAATAAATCAGTGGGTCATGTGGGTTCCTTCAAGTCAAATAAATCAGTGGGTCATGTGGGTTCCTTCAAGTCAAATAAATCAGTGGGTCATGTGGGTTCCTTCAAGTCAAATAAATCAGTGGGTCATGTGGGTTCCTTCAAGTCAAATAAATCAGTGGGTCATGTGGGTTCCTTCAAGTCAAATAAATCAGTGAGTCATGTGGGTTCCTTCAAGTCAAATAAATCAGTGGGTCATGTGGGTTCCTTCAAGTCAAATAAATCAGTGGGTCATGTGGGTTCCTTCAAGTCAAATAAACACTCTAGAATTATTACTGTCGTCATGATGTCATAATAAAAGAGAGTTAGGGTTGACTGAAGGTAATTTATTATTAAGGGGGGTCACCGGCTTTTGTTTTATCTTTCTCTCCTTTTCTCTCTTTCCCTGGCTTGTATCCATTCGGCCCCATTCAGCCAACTGTTATAAGACGTTTATCCCCATCCAGGTGTCGATTTTTTCCTGGCGAGCGATAGCGAGCCAGTATTGTATGGAGAAATCCGGCTTCGCCGGAGAAATATTTCTATCAAAAAATTTACAAATTTAGCTTGCTGTCAAAACAAATATATATATATATATATATATATATATATATATATATATATATATATGCTGGCTCGCTACCGCTTGCCAGGAAAATATTGGCACCTGGATGGGGGTAAAATCTTAAAATAGTAGGCTGAATGGGGCCGAATGGATACAAGCCAAAGCGAGAGGGAGAGAAGGAGAAAAAAAGCGAGGTGGACTCCCTTAATGTATGTATTTAGTTATCGCCAAAAATATTTATTGGCGCTTTCCCCAGTAACTCCTGGCAACTGATACATTTTGATTGACGTGTTAAAGCAATGTTTTAATTAGTCAGATTATGGGGATGATATTGGTAAAATGTGTTTGGCATTTCATTAATATTGACATGTTGAAGCAAATGTTTGATGGGTGGGGGGCCGGGGGGGGGGGATGTTTGTTGGGGGGGGGGGATGTTTGTGGGGTTGGGGGGGATGTGTGTGGGTTGGGGGGGATGTTTGTTGGGGTTGGGGGGGATGTTTGTTGGGGGGGGGGGGATGTTTGTTGGGGTGGGGGGGGGTGTTTGTTGGGGATGGGGGGGATGTTTGTTGGGTTGGGGGGGATGTTTGTTGGGGTGGGGGGGATGTTTGTTGGGGGGGGGGGGATGTTTGTTGGGGTGGGGGGGGATGTTTGTTGGGGTGGGGGGGGATGTTGTTGTTGGGGTGGGGGGATGTTGTTGGGTTGGGGGGGGGGATGTTTGTTGGGTTGGGGGGGGATGTTTGTTGGGTTGGGGGGGATGTTTGTTGGGTTTGGGGGGGATGATGTTTGTTGGGGTGGGGGGATGTTTGTTGGGGTGGGGGATGTTTGTTGGGGTGGGGGGGGATGTTTGTTGGGGTGGGGGGGATGTTTGTTGGGTTTGGTGGGGGGATGTTTGTTGGGGTGGGGGGGGATGTTTGTTGGGTGGGGGGGGATGTTTGTTGGGGGGGGGGGATGTTTGTTGGGGTTGGGGGGGATGTTGTTGGGGTGGGGGGGAATGTTTGTTGGGGAGGGGGATGTTTGTTGGGTTGGGGGGGATGTTGTTGGGGAGGGGATGTTGTTGGGGGGTGGGGGGATGTTTGTTGGGGTGGGGGATGTTTGTTGGGGTGGGGGGATGTTTGTTGGGGTGGGGGGGATGTTTGTTGGGTTGGGGGGGATGTTTGTTGGGGTGAGGGGATGTTTGTTGGGGTGGGGGGGATGTTTGTTGGGGTGAGGGGATGTTTGTTGGGGTGGGGGGGATGTTTGTTGGGGTGGGGGGGATGTTTGTTGGGGAGGGGGATGTTTGTTGGGTGGGGGGGGATGTTTGTTGGGGTGAGGGGATGTTTGTTGGGGTGGGGGGGATGTTTGTTGGGTTGGGGGGGATGTTTGTTGGGGTGAGGGGATGTTTGTTGGGGTGAGGGGATGTTTGTTGGGTTGGGGGGGATGTTTGTTGGGGTGAGGGGATGTTTGTTGGGGTGCGGGGGATGTTTGTGGGTTGGGGGGGATGTTTGTTGGGGTGAGGGGATGTTTGTTGGGGTGGGGGGATGTTTGTTGGGTTGGGGGGGATGTTTGTTGGGGTGAGGGGATGTTTGTTGGGGTGGGGGGGATGTTTGTTGGGTTGGGGGGATGTTTGTTGGGGTGAGGGGGTTTTGTTGGGGTGGGGGGATGTTTGTGGGTTGGGGGGGATGTTTGTTGGGGTGAGGGGATGTTTGTTGGGGTGGGGGGATGTTTGTTGGGGTGGGGGGATGTTTGTTGGGGTGGGGGGGATGTTTGTTGGGTGGGGGGGGATGTTTGTTGGGGTGGGGGGGGATGTTTGTTGGGTTGGGGGGGGGGATGTTTGTTGGGGTGGGGGGGGGATGTTTGTTTTATCTTGTTAAAAAGCGTTCCGATGTACCAATATTATAAATAACAGGATTTGTTTTATTTATGTATTTATTTATTTATGAGTTACTTGAGAAGTGCGTGCGGAGTTACATGGAGGGATAGACAGACGAATGAGGAAGTAAGAAGGAGGTGTGGTGTGGAGGTAGATGTGCTGGAAAGTGTGAAAAGGAACACCTTGAGATGGTTCGGCCATATAAAGGAGTACAAAGGAGTACAAAGGAGTACAAAGGAAATCAAGCAACAACAGATCTAGTGACCCTTCTAGGTTGCTTGTCCTCCAAAACACTGAGGATCAAGTGTCCAAACAGTGGTTTAGAGTGGGTAAGGGAACATTGGAAAGGGAATTACTGCCCTGGAACTAATGTCCGTGGCAGGATATGGAACGTATGGGAAGCGAGAGAATGACTAAGAAGGTGTATGAGAGCGAGGTGGAAGGACAGAGAGGGAGAGGTAAACCGAAAGAGAGGTGGAAGGATGGAGTGAGGAAGTATATGAATGAAGGCGGTGCTGGTTGGGAGGAGGGGCATCGACAGACTGGCGACAGAGGTGCATGGGGGCGGTTCGTTCTTGTCCACCCCTTCGGGGATCACAGCGTCAGGCAATAGATAGATAGATTATTATTATTTTTTTCTTTTTTTCTTTTGAGGGCGTGATAATATTAGTGATGGAGGTCAAAATAATTATGTAGCAGAAGAACAAAGAAACTGAGGAATTACGAGGGTGAAAGAATAGAAAAAAGTGAAGTGGATGGAATGAGATGGAGAGCGAATATACAGTATGTAATATATATATGTGTGTGTGTGTGTGTGTGTGTGTGTATCTATAAGTACTATTTGGACAGGAGAAACTAATTGGGAATGCTGTGCTTAGTTATAATAGATACAAGCTAATGAAAAGTGTGATAAATTAAAACAAAACTAATTGGAAATTCTGTGCTTAGTTATAATAGATACAGGCTAATGAAAAGTGTGATAAATTAAAACAAAATAATAACACTATTTCTACGGTACAGGTGAGGTGAGGTACACAAACAGGTACGTACCTCAGCTGTACCAAGAGGTGAAGCATGGACGATATAAAATAAGGCCGATGACAGAGGCCGCCAATGCCAGAGGGACTCATTAAACAGAGCCCACCTGCTTTGTTTCTCTTTTCTCCCGCTCTCTTTTGCTTGTATCCATTCGGCCCCATTCAGCCTACTGTTTTAAGACGTTTGCCCCCATCCAGGTGTCAATATTTTCCTAGCGAGCGGTAGCGAGCCAGCATATACTGTATATATATATTTTTTTACAGCAAGCTAAATTTGTATATTTTTCGATAGAAACATTTCTCCGGCGAAGCCGGATTTCTCCATACAATGCTGGCTCGCTATCGCTCGCCACGAAGAAATCGACACCTGGATGGGGATAGACGTCATAAAACAGTTGGTTGAATAGGGCCGACTGGATACAAGCCAGGAAAAGAGAGAAAAGGAGAGAAAGACAAAAAATGCCGGGGGGACTCATTAAACAGAGACCCGGGGAAGCGGAGACTCAAACACGACAAGAGCCTATTGAGAGCCGTGTGAGCCCTGAGTAGAGGCCCTAGATTAACAGGCTAGTGACGTGGAGGGTCCTTGGAAGTAGGGCATTGATCGCCATCTTGTTTGCCCCTCTCTTTCTTTATGATGCAGTCAGTACAGCTATTGAGTTATACATCTATAGATAGTTATATAATTATAGATAGTTTATAGATAGTTATATAATTATAGATAGTTTATAGATAGTTATATAATTATAGATAGTTTATAGATAGTTATATAATTATAATATGGGCCTATGACACATATGGCTGATCCTCCAACTCAGCTACCTCCGGGTTAGGTTCCAGGCCACGTTTCTTCCCATCAAAATAACATTCACCATGATCGACTGGCTTGCCTCAGCCATAGATCAAGATTAGTGGTCTTTGGTCTCCTCCACTTATGATTTTCAGTCACCAAGACCACAGCATGAGTAGTGTCAACTTTAGGGAGACAAGCCACGTGTCCCCGTACAGTATAGTTTAAGGGGAGATTTCCACTTGAGGGATTTTTTTCTTTACCCCTTTCTCTCTCATGTTTAGCCCCATTGCTATTGAGATTTTAAGATGTTCGCCCCATTAGTTTGGCGATTTTAAGAACTTTCACTCCATTTATGTCACTTTTAAGACCTTTCGTGCCATTTAGGTGTCGATTTTTTCCTGGCGAGCGATAGCGAGCCTGTAATTTAAGAAGAACCGGACTTCGGCCGGGACATTTTTCTACCGAAAAATGTAAAAATTTATCTTGAAAGGGGGTCAAGGGGGTGTAATTTCAAGCTTGATGGAAATCTAGGAAACACACTAAATACTTCCCCTTAATTTGGCGTTCGTAAACCATTCAATCAATGGAAGTCCAAAGTGAAGATGTTATTACGCATCATTATCTCACTCCTAAATTCTCAGGGAATAAGGTGAATGATAATTCACCGTACTCAACACCACCCTCTGTGATTGCAAAAGAGTTTAGACATCACATCAATCATTGCCGAAGATATTGCATGGAGAAACTGTAGATGATTTGCTGAATCGGACGGCTTCACGAGATGGCATACTGGACGAGAAGCCCTTGTTGAAACTAAAGCCATGGGCGTTCCACAATGTCATAAGACGCTGGAATTTAGATGTCATGTTATTAAAAGCATATACTGTATAGGAACAAGATAAAGATTATGTAAGTGCAGATACCATGGACGTGGTATGGGATGCAGTGAGGGTAGGAGTCAATGGCGTCACGATGTTAAGGGGAGATTTTCACTTGAGGGATTTTTTTCTGGACCCCTTTCTCTCTCATGTTTAGCCCCATTGCTTTTTAGATTTTAAGACGCTCGCCCCCTTTAGTTTGGTGATTTTGAGAACTTTCGCCCCATTTCTGTCAATTTTAAGAACTTTCGTACCATTTAGGTGTTGATTTTTTCCTGGCGAGCAATAGCGAGCCTGTAATTTGAGAGGAACCGGCCTTCGGCCGGGAAATTTTTCTACCGAATAATGTACAAATTTATCTTGAAAGGGGGTCTAGGGGGTGTAATTTTAAGCTTGATGGAGTTCTAGGGAAGAAACTAAATACCTCCCCTTAATTCACCCGAGGCGTGTTATGCTAAAGGGTCCCTACCAGCTTTGAGGGTCTGAGGATGTAAAGAGAGGCAAGGAACACGCCGGGTTGATGACTGACGCTGACGCCTGGGTTGGAGAGCTATAAGGTAAACAGGGCCCACTCCATGTATAGGATGGGCTCATTGTTGTACCCTTATACCTAGGATAAGTACACCTGAATTACAAGTTAGCTACAAGATCAGGTACATCATTATATAGTGAGGGTCTGACAATGTGGAGGGAGGGTAAGCAGTGCTGGAGGTGCTTCTGCTATGGTCTGTTTACAAAATAGTTACTAATAATGGAAACTTGGTATTAAGGGGAGGTTTTTAGTTTGGTCCCTAGATATCCTGCAAGCTTAAGATTACACCCCTTGTGACCCCCTTTCAAGATAAATATTAAATATTAAATAAATATTAAATGTCCCGGCCGAAGGCCGATTCCTCTTAAATTGCAGGCTCGCTATCGCTCGCCAGGAAAAAATCGACACCTAAATGGGACGAAAGGTCTTAAAAGTGACAAATTGGGTGAAAGTTCTTAAAATCGCCAAACTAATGGGGCGAACGTCTTAAAATCTCAAAAGCAATGGGGCTAATCATGAGGGAGAAGGGGGTAAAGAAAAAAATTCCTTAAGTGGAAATCCCCCCCTTATAAAGCACAAGATACTAGTCTCATATTTCACGCTTGTATCCATGTATGTATCAGCTATAGAATTGCTTATTTCGACAGATGGAACAATATAGGCAATCATTCGTAGGGTGTTCATTGATCCAGAGTATGATAAGACGTAGAGTTCTAAGGTGTTTTATAAGATCAGGAAGACGTAGAGTTCTAAGGTGTTTTATAAGATCAGGAAGACGTAGAGTTCTAAGGTGTTTATAAGACAGAAGACGTAGAGTTCTAAGGTGTTTTATAAGATCAGGAAGACGTAGAGTTCTAAGGTGTTTTATAAGATCAGGAAGACGTAGAGTTCTAAGGTGTTTTATAAGATCAGGAAGACGTAGAGTTCTAAGGTGTTTTATAAGATCAGGAAGACGTAGAGTTCTAAGGTGTTTATAAGATCAGGAAGACGTAGAGTTCTAAGGTGTTTTATAAGATCAGGAAGACGTAGAGTTCTAAGGTGTTTTATAAGATCAGGAAGACGTAGAGTTCTAAGGTGTTTTATAAGATCAGGAAGAGCGTAATTGCTTTAATTAAGGGGGGTCATCTGCCTTTTTGTTTCTCTCCTTTTCTCTCTTTTTATCTATTCGGCCCCATTCAGCCCCATTCAGCCTACTGTTTTAAGACGTTTACTCCCATCCAGGTGTCGATTTTTCCTGGCGAGCAGTAGCGAGCCAGCATATTTTGTTTTAAAGTTTTTGACAGCAGGTTAAATTTGTACATTTTTCTATAGAAACATTTCTCCGGTGAAGCCGGATTTCTCCATACAATGCTGGTTCGCTATCGCTCACCAGGAAGAAATTGACACCTGGATGGGGATAAACGTCTTACAACAGTAGGCTGAATGGGGCCGAATGGATACAAGCCAGAGAAAGAGAGAAGAAGAGAGGAAAAAAAGCCTGTCACCTCCCTTAAATGTCTGAGAAGTGGAGAAGAAGGGCCGAGAAAACAAGTGTTAAACAGATCTGAAGTTGCGTGTGTGGGTCCGGGTGGGGTCCAGGGAGCTCAAAAATACTGTACGGTCGCGCTAATACGTCATGTCCCATCTGTCATTACGTTTGGCTTGCTCTGTGTTGTATTTTTTTTTTTTTTTTTTTTTTTCTATATTCCAACTTACTTCCTCTCGGGCATAGGCTGAGAGCCTTAACATTCACCGCTTTACAATGAACAGTGAAGCCCGTGAGGTCTTGTTCCAGTCTAGGGAGTGAGACATGTGAAGCACGTAGAGTACAACGAACACCTGTCATCTTGCCTTCACATGAGGCACGGTGCTCACTCATGGCCCGAAACGACCCCATCTCTGAAGCCATCTCGTTCCCGTGCTTCACTGTCTCACCCCCTACACTCGGACTCTCACACTTACACACACACAACGCCACCTGTTGAGCAGATAACTCACCAGGCATTGCACCCCTATAGCATATTTTGAATATGGGAATATTCATACAGTGCTATTTAATCAGGGAACAATGAGGGTATTTTATTGACGTTTCGGTGGGCTTGTGGTAATGCCCTGATACCAGGTACAGCACAAATTCCATCCCAATAATATCTTCCCATTGATACATCGGGATTTGATCCCGGGACCTTTGGATTACCAGGCCAGTGGCAAGACCACTCCACCACACCTCCCCCTTAATGTCTGTCAGATGTTCAATAGGGTGTGTAAGTGTAAAAACGTCAAGTCCCAGCTGTCATTACGTTTGGCTTGTTCTGTGCTGTATTAATGTCTGTCAGATGTTCAATAGGGTGGGTAAGTGTAGGAACATGTTTGTATATTTCACTCGATGTGAAGAAATGAAGCTTAGATATTGCTGATCCCAATTATTGATCAAACGTATACGTGGTGCCGAGACATCACTTATTAGCGCGACTGTATCCCCACTTTTGTATTCGGGATTCTTTATCTAATTTCATAATGGGTAGTAGGTTCGAGATTAGCTGTAGGATCACATAAGGAATACTGTAATGAAATTAGTAGTTTCGAAGGTTAAGAGAGGAGGCTTTTACAGCGAGTAAATCATAATTCAAACTAGCTTGAGTAACTTAAGAGGAGATCTCCACTGGAGGGATTTTTTTCTTGACCCCTTTCTCCCTCATGTTTAGCCCCATTTCTTTTGATATTATAAAACGTTTGCCCCATTAGTTTAGCGATTTTAGGAACTTTCACCCTATATTAAGACCTTTCGTGCAATTCAGGTGTCGATTTTATCCTGGCGAGCGATAGCGAGCCTGTAATTTAAGAGGAACCGGCCTTCGGCTGGGACATTTTTCTACCGAAAAATGTAAAAATTTATCTTGAAAGGGACTCAAGGGGGTGTAATTTTAAGCTTGATGGAGGTCTAGGGAACAAACTAAATACCTCCCCTTAAGAGGAGGGTATATTTGTTTGTAGCTGGTCCCCCTTCACCCTCATGCTTAACTCTATTAGTTTTGATATTTTAAAACGTTCGCCCCATTATTTTGGCGATTTAAGACATTTCGCCCAATTGATTTGCCATTATTATGACTGTTGGGGCCCCGGCGAGCAATCGCGAGCCAGTAATTTAGGAAGAACCGACCTTCAGCCGGTATAATTTGTCTCTGGGGTATTTTTTTTAAGCTCGATGGAGGTCTAGGGAGGAAACTGTAAAAATAATAAATAATTATATGAATAAATACATAAGTAAATAAATAGATAAATAAACAAATAAATAAACAAATAAATTGATTAATTAACAAATAAATAAACACATTCTCACAAATACACACACATTTCTTCTTAACTTGTCCCGTGTAAAAAGCTATGGCCAAATTTCTCGTCTGCTCGCCCTCCATAACAAACAAAAAGAGGCCCCCTTCAAGAATGTTGACGGTCATTCTGCTAATAAGCTCTCTCTCTCTCTCTCTCTCTCTCTCTCTCTCTCTCTCTCTCTCTCTCTCTCTCTCTCTCTCTCTCTCTCTCTTCTTCTTTTCTATCCTTTCCTTCAACTTTCCTTTTCTATTGGATATGCCATCTCTACTAGAATTAAGTCCTGACCACCTCGTTTGGATCGTAAGGTTTGTGTGGCCAGTGTATCTATGTAAATCTATGTATGTAAATATATATATATCTCTCTCTCCGGTGCTGCTGCCCCCCCCCCCCTCCCTCTGTACCTTTCCCCCCCCCCCCCCTGGTGCCGCTCCTGACAAGACAAATAGCCCCCATCTCGTGCCCCACGCTTTTTGAGGTCGCTGGTGGTAACAAACTAACTCTCCTTACCTTACTTCTGCCTCAATCTCTCGCTCTCTCTCTCTCTCTCTCTCTCTCTCTCTCTCTCTCTCTCTCTCTCTCTCTCTCTCTCTCTCTCTCTCTCTCTCTCTCTCTCTCGTGCATTGCCACACAGCTTGTTTACAAATGTGTCTGAATGTTAAGGTTCGCAATACAGTTAGGTATTCACGGCAACAGTTTTACAGTAGCAGCCATTTTGTTTATCTCACCCTGATTCACCTTTTCTCATTGCCAACTGGTCCATTTTATATTAATTTTACTCATTGCATTAAAATATTTGAAACTAAGTATTGATTTGTTTATGGCAAGTAATCATACAAGTTCAAGTAAGGTACGGTCGCGCTAATAAGTCATGTCTCAGCTGTCATTATGTTTGGCTTGTTCTGTGCTGTATTAATGTCTATCAGATGTTGAATAGGGTGGGTAAGTGTAGGAACATGTTTGTATATTTCACTCGATATGAAGAAATGAGTCTTGAATATGGCTGATACCAATTATTGATCAAAACATACTTGGTGCCGAGACATCACTTATTAGCGCGACTGTACATTGGGTGCTATAGTGATGTCTCGGCACCAAGTATGTTTTGATCAATATAATTGGTATCAGCAATATTTACACCTGATTTCTTCTTTTTGAGTGAGATATACCAACATGTTCCTACACTTACCCACCCTAATCAACATCTGACAGACATTAACACAGCACAGAGCGAGCCAAACGTAATGACAGCCGAGGAATCACTTATTAGCCCGACTGTACATTGAGTTTAATCAATACTTCAGTGATAAATAGCATGGTAACTTGTCCCTGGAACTGTTTTGTAAGACTATCCCTCAAAATAATCGACTGAACGAATGTCACCGTGTTTACAGAGTGGCGCCTAATGTCAAGTTTAAAGCCATCAGTTTTACAAAGGGCGACATTTTGTCTACCCTGTCCAGATTTACCTTTTCGCAGTAAAGGTAAAGTGTGTGTGTGTATGTGTGTGTGTGTGTGTGTGTGTGTATGTATGTATGTGTGTGTGTGTATATATATTTTTGTTTTGACAGCAAGCTAAATTTGTAAAAAAAATCGATATACAAATGTCTCGGGCGAAGCCGGATTTCTCCATAAAATGCTGGCTCGCTATTGCTCGCCAGGAAGAAATCGACACCTGGATGGGGATAAACGTCTTAAAACAGTAAGCTGAATGGGGCCGAATAGATACAACCAAGAACGAAAAAAAGCAGGTCACCCCCCCTTAAAGCCATTCGTTTTACAAAGGGCGACATTTTGTTTACCCTTTCCAGATTTACCTTTTCGCAATTAAGGGTAAAGTTCTGGGAGCACACTTGGCTGTAAAAGTCCAAACCAGGAGAGGGGAAGGGGGTGAAAGTAAGAGTTATAGCTTTAAAAATATTATCGCTTTCTCTATAAATGTGCAATATGGTGTGTGTGTGCAATTCCTAAGTGTTGCGAACGTCAATATGGTGTGTGTGTGTGTAATAATAATAAAATAATAATAATAATAATAATAATAATAAACGGTTTATTAAAGAATGGCAGCCTCATGAGCTGAAAATACACATTTTACAATTAGTGGATGAACATGAGATGTACAGATATGAAGATGGTAAACTCAGTTTACAAAATAAATAAATAAATACAATAATGATGCAGGTGCAGAATACAAATTATCATAAAATATCCATGAGAGTAATTGATATACAGTACATATACACATTTATTTTACTTACTCATATACAGAACATACATATATACACGTACGTACGCACATACATACGCATACATATACACACATATATAAGAACATAAGAACATGCAGTAAGTGTGTGTGCACATGTCCGTATACACAAACGCTCACGTATGCACACAAACATACATACATACAAAAACTGTTTTGGTGGGGTCAGGGTAAAGAGGTAAAGGGTAAAGAGGGAGCGGCATTCAAGTCCGTGCAGGTAGGGTCAGGTAAAGCCTACTACAATGGGAGGTTAATCCTCGGTAGTGTAGGTGTGTGTGTGTGTGTGTGTGTGTGTGTGTTCGTTCGTTCGTGTGTGTGTGTGTTCGTTCGTTCATGTGTGTGTGTGTTGTGTGTGTGATAGAAGGCAAAATGTGGAAAAGCTGGGCGTTCTATTGTTAAGGGTGGAAATATATGGATGAAGATACACGAACACTTAATAATAGATAATGCTTATGCATAGATTTATAATCAGAAGTTGCGCTAGTGAGCAATATGTTCTCGCTCATATGTACGTATATTTACATACATATGTGCATATGACCATACAAATACACGTACAGTACATATATATATATTATATACCTTATATTCTCAACCAGGCTCGAACCATTGACATCACATACACACAGACATACATATACATACATATATTTACATTACATGCATATATGCTCTTCTCTTATCCACCTGATACTCTCAGCCGGGCTCGAACCACAAACAGTATACACTATAGACACATATATATATATATACATAAATAACGCATACATACATACACATATACGCGTGTGTGTGTGTGTGTGTGTGTGTGTGTGTGTGTGTGTGTGTGTGTGTGTGTGTGTGTGTGTGTGTGTGTGTGTGTGTGTGTGTGTGTGTGTGTGTGTGTGTGTGTGTGTGCAATTCCTAGGTGTTGCAAACGTAAATATAGTGTGTGTGCACTTTCCAGATGTTGTAAACGTCAATATAGTGTGTGTGTGCATTCCTAGGTGTTGCAAACGTCAATATAGTGTGTGTGTGTGCAATTCCTAGATGTTTATGGTGTGTGTGTGTGCAATTACTATGTGTTGCAAGCGTCCCCTATGGCTGTGTGTATGTGTGCTTGGCTAACTGCCGATGACCTATTGCAACAAGGGCAAGTGATTGATACAGTCGGCTCTCGCTGGCATGGGATCAGCGGCGGTATAAGTGGATTTTTCTTGCCTGCTCTTTATTCTGTTTTTAACTGGCTCTGACTCTCTCTTTACTCTATATTGTTCTTTTCTCTCTCTCTCTCTCTCTCTCTCTCTCTCTCTCTCTCTCTCTCTCTCTCTCTCTCTCTCTCTCTCTCTCTCTCTCTCTTTTGTGTCCCCACTTCCCCTTAATTTTCCATTTATTGGCTGATACATCCAATCCTTTCTCTCTCTCTCTCTCTCTCTCTCTCTCTCTCTCTCTCTCTCTCTCTACTTACTCTCTCTCTCTTTTGTTTCCCCACTTCCCCTTAATTTTCCATTTATTGGCTGATACATCCAATCCTTCTCTCTCTCTCTCCCTCTTCCTCTGCGGCTCTTTTCCTCTCTCTCTCTCTCTCTCTCTCTGCGGCTCTCTCTCTCTCTCTCTCC
The DNA here is from genome assembly GCA_032716605.1 of Paralithodes platypus. Taxonomy (NCBI): domain Eukaryota; kingdom Metazoa; phylum Arthropoda; class Malacostraca; order Decapoda; family Lithodidae; genus Paralithodes; species Paralithodes platypus. The sequence continues at coordinate 27,013,726 of CM064563.1, forward strand.
CTCGCTCTCTCTCTCTCTCTCCCTCTCTCTCTCTCTCTCTTTCTTTTCTTTCTTTTCTTTCTTTTACTCCTTTCTTTCTTTTTCTCTTTCTCTTTTCCTCTCTCTCTCTCTCTCTCTCTCTCTCTCTCCTCTCCTCTCTCTCTCTCTCTCTCATCTCTCTTCTCTCTCTCTCTCTCTCTCTCTCTCTCTCTCTCACGCAAACCATTATGGAGACGCCTTAAACAACACCCTTAGCGTAGAATCCCTAAGATTTGAATCACTGCATCACTTTAGTAAATAGGTCTCTTCGGACAGTTCCCCAAAGGCGAGACCATTTAAAAGGGGATATGTGGTTTTTATAGATCCTCCTTCTCCTTCATGCTTAGCCCCATTAGTTTTGAGATTTTATGACGTTGGCCCCATTAGTTTACCGATTTTAAGACTTTTCGCAACATTTCTTTGTCAATATGAAGACCTTTCGTGCCATTTAGGTGTCATTTGTTTCCTGGCGAGCGATAGCTAGCCTGTAGATTTTAGGAGGCATCGTCCTTCGAACGGGACATTTTTCGACCGAAAAATGTACAAATTTATCTGGAAAGGGGGTCGTGTGGGTGCTTGTTAAAGCTTGATGGAGGTCTAGCGAGGCAACCAAGTAATAAATATATATACATAGATGAATAAATACAAAATAAACCCTGCGCCCCTTTTAACCCTATTAGGTGCAGGGCGGGCCAATTTCGAGCCTCCCTGTTTTACTCCATTAGCTTGGAGATTTTAAGACGTTTCACCTCATTAGTTTGGCGATTATAAGATACTTCAACCCAATAAGGTGTCGATTTTTCCTGGGCGAGCGATAGCGAGCCTGCAATTTTGGAGAAACCGGCCTTTGGCCGGGAAATTTTTCTACCGAAAAATTTACATATTTAGCTTGAAGGGGGTCTGGGGGACGTTTTTTTAGTTTGAAGGGGGTCTGGAGAGGCGTGTTTCTAAGTCTTAGGGGTAAACTAAAAATACATTGTTCGAAAATGGCTAAAACATTTAATACACTCAATAACAAATAAACAAAATACCATAATAACCCCTAAGACGTTGCACCAGATAGTGTTAAGAGTACCAATAGCTCAAAGTGTGTTGCCCTGCGAGTTTCATTACGTATTATATGTTTTGATTCTCTTCTCTCTTACAGATGTGTTCTGTGTGTGTGTGTGTGTGTGTGTGTGTGTGTGTGTGTGTGTGTGTGTGTGTGTGGGAAGGGGTTGGGGGGGGGGGGGGGGGGGGGGGGAGGTGATAACTTTACTTGTTCTGTTTCTAAGCTCTACAGTATCCTCGGCTGTTTATTGAGATTGATTTGACCGTGTTGGTTTGATAGAGGTTCGTCCTAAGTTGTAAAATATCGTCTGGTGTTAGCAAAAATATATTAAAAAAGAAAAAAAAAAAACGCCATGTTACTGAAAGGGTTAACGAGGCCTTGGGAAGCACACCTACCGCCCACCTGTCTCCCTCCCTCTCTCCCTCCCTCCCTCCCTCCCTCCCTCCCTCCCTCCCTCCCTGCCTTCCTTCCTTCCTCCCTTCCTCCATCCCTCCCTCCCTCCCTCCCTCCCTTCTGCAGGAGGTGTTGAGGGGGCGGAGGGGGGCTCCTTGCGGCCAGGATGTGAGGTGATGGGGTATCCTGACTCGACTTAGTTCTCTCTCTCTCTATATATATATATATATACATATTATATATATATATATATATATATATATATACATATTATATATATATATATATATATATAGATAGATAGATTAGTATACAGTCTATCATGTGTATGGATATTCATGTAGTCTCTTTGCGGGTCATTCTGTCTCTCTGCCTTATGTTATCCTGTCACCATCTAGTCATCTGTCTGTCTCTCATTGTTTGTTATCTCTATCTTTCATTTATCTGCCTTCCTATCTCTCCATATCTTTGCCTACTACTGTTAGTTTGTATCTGCCTATCTGTCTGTCTGTATCAGTTTGTCTATCGAATTCTGCTTGTGGTAGTTTTAATTTATCTGTGTATCTCCCGTTGAAATTGCCGATACTAAGGCAAACAAACAGAGGTCCAAATCACTGCATGAATAAAATTGCTGGAAAAGACGGGAGGTGTGATACAGCCTTAATATTATGTATAACAGAGAATTTAATAAAGTGGATATTTAGAAGAAGTCGTGTGTACAGTATAGTGGTACGAGAAGGAGACACTTGAAAATAATCTTAACCAACAGATAATACATTTTAATCTGACATTGACTAGGAAAGATAGATATATACAGATATATAGATATATATAGATATATATATAAAAAAAAAAAAAAAAAAATTGAAGTCCTGCCGTGTGTGTATGTGCGTGTAATAAATGTATATATATATATATATATATATATATATATATATATATATATATATATATATATATATATATATATATATATATAATCATATACTGTATACACGCACACAACATGTGATCTCCGTCTGGAGTACAGTGTTGGAAACACTTGCCTGCCAAGCATAAATCGCACCTCATGGCTGGTGTCTGAGTGCATTGTGTGTGTGTGTGTGTGTGTAATGCTGTGAGTATATGTGTGTGTTTGTGTGTGTGTATGATGCCGTGGGTATGTATTTATGGGTGTGTGTGTGTGTGTGTGTGTGTAATGCTGTGAGTATATGTGTGTGTTTGTGTGTGTGTGTATGATGCCGTGGGTATGTATTTATGTGTGTGTGTGTGTGTCTGTGTGTGTGTGTGTGTAGAAATAAGTTAATACGGCCACACTCCAATATGGCCACGTTGAGACCGTCCACAACCAAAACGGGCATAACGAGACGGGCCGCAGTCCTCAGCGGCCTAGGGTGATAGGTTATGATAGGTTACAGTGACTTAGGTTAGGTTAAGGTTTGTTTTTTCTGGACCCCCTTCTCCCTCATGCTTAGCCCCATTTATTTTGAAATTTTAAGACGTTTGGGCCATTAGTTTTGCGATTTTAAGACTCTTTGTGCCATTTAGGTGTCGATTTATTCCTGGCGAGCGAAAGCGAGCCTCTAATTTAATAGGAACCGGTCTATGGCCTGAAAAATTTTCTACTGACAAATGTACACATATATTTCGCAGGAGGTCTTGGGGGTAATTATGTTTGCTTGTTAGCGGTCTTGGGAGGAAACTAAAAAATAATAATAAATATAATATACATTTACATGAAAGTATAAATACAAATCTCCCTGTAAGAGAAGTTGGAATACAGTTGGTTATTTTATATTAACCACTTTTTTGTTTGGCCATTTTGGTAGCGATCGTCTTGGAGTATGACCGTTTTGACTTGCTATACTATGTCTTTGTTTATGTAAGTACGTGTGTGTGTACGCGTTTGTCTGTCTGTAAGAGTAGGTGCCTCGGGGATATGTGTATCTGGAAATGAGAGTAGATGTTTGTCTGACGGTGGTGCTATGAGTGTGTGTTTTTTTTTTTTTTTTTTTTTTTTTTTTTTTTTTTGCTAGCGTGTGCGTATGTGCTTGTGTGAGGGAGGAAGGGAGGGGGAGACTCATGGATGCTTGCGCTTGCAAATGGGAGTGCATTATGCGTGTACTCCCCTGCGGTGAGGCCTGCATTGTGGGGCCGACAACAGGCAACAAATGGAGTACGTCTCTCACCCTGCCTCTAAACCAGCATGGGATCACACTCACAGGCTTCAACAACAGGGCATAAATATACAGAAGCATAAATACACTGGAAACTCAAAGATAAATAAACACAATTTTGGACAGAGTTACTTGACAAGTTTGTGTGGGGTCACGTGGAGAGATAGACAGATACATTAGGAAGTACGAGAGAGATGTGGTGAGGATGTGTAGGGTCACCTGGAGAGATAGACAGATACATTAGGAAGTACGAGAGAGATGTGGTGAGGATGTGTGGGGTCACGTGTAGAGATAGACAGATACATTAGGAAGTACGAGAGAGATGTGGTGAGGATATGTGGGGTCACGTGGAGAGATAGACAGATACATGAGGAAGTACGAGAGAGATGTGGTGAGGATGTGTGGGGTCACGTGGAGAGATGGACAGATACATGAGGAAGTACGAGAGAGATGTGGTGAGGATGTGTAGGGTCACGTGGAGAGATAGACGGATACATGAGGAAGTACGAGAGAGATGTGGTGAGGATGTGTAGGGTCACGTGGAGAGATAGACAGATACATTAGGAAGTACGAGAGAGATGTGGTGAGGATGTGTAGGGTCACGTGGAGAGATAGACAGATACATGAGGAAGTACGAGAGATGTGGTGAGGATGTGAGGGGTCACGTGGAGAGATAGACAGATACATGAGGAAGTACGAAAGAGATGTGGTGAGGATGTGTGGGGTCACGTGGAGAGATAGACAGATACATTAGACAGATACATTAGGAAGTATGAGAGAGATGTGGTGAGGATGTGTGGGGTCACGTGGAGAGATAGACAGATACATTAGGAAGTACGAGAGAGATGTGGTGAGGATGTGTAGGGTCACGTGGAGAGATAGACAGATACATTAGGAAGTACGAGAGAGATGTGGTGAGGATGTGTAGGGTCACGTGGAGAGATAGACAGATACATGAGGAAGTACGAGAGAGATGTGGTGAGGATGTGTAGGGTCACGTGGAGAGATAGACAGATACATGAGGAAGTACGAGAGAGATGTGGTGAGGATGTGTGGGGTCACGTGGAGAGATAGATAGATACATGAGGAAGTACGAGAGAGATGTGGTGAGGATGTGTGGGGTCACGTGGAGAGATCGACAGATACATGAGGAAGTACGAGAGAGATGTGTGCGGATGTGTAGGGTCACGTGGAGAGATAGACAGATACATGAGGAAGTACGAGAGAGATGTGGTGAGGATGTGTGGGGTCACGTGGAGAGATAGACAGATACATGAGGAAGTACGAGAGATGTGGTGAGGATGTGTAGGGTCACGTGGAGAGATAGACAGATACATGAGGAAGTACGAGAGAGATGTGGTGAGGATGTGTGGGGTCACGTGGAGAGATAGACAGATACATGAGGAAGTACGAGAGAGATTTGGTGAGGATGTGTAGGGTCACGTGGAGAGATAGACAGATACATTAGGAAGTACGAGAGAGATGTGGTGAGGATGTGTGGGGTCACGTGGAGAGATAGACAGATACATGAGGAAGTACGAGAGAGATTTGGTGAGGATGTGTAGGGTCACGTGGAGAGATAGACAGATACATGAGGAAGTACGAGAGAGATGTGGTGAGGATGTGTAGGGTCACGTGGAGAGATAGACAGATACATGAGGAAGTACGAGAGAGATGTGGTGAGGATGTGTGGGGTCACGTGGAGAGATAGACAGATACATGAGGAAGTACGAGAGAGATGTGGTGAGGATGTGTAGGGTCACGTGGAGAGATAGACAGATACATGAGGAAGTACGAGAGAGATGTGGTGAGGATGTGTAGGGTCACGTGGAGAGATAGACAGATACATGAGGAAGTACGAGAGAGATGTGGTGAGGATGTGTGGGGTCACGTGGAGAGATAGACAGATACATTAGGAAGTATGAGAGAGATGTGGTGAGGATGTGTGGGGTCACGTGGAGAGATAGACAGATACATGAGGAAGTACGAGAGAGATGTGGTGAGGATGTGTAGGGTCACGTGGAGAGATAGACAGATAAATGAGGAAGTACGAGAGAGATGTGGTGAGGATGTGTAGGGTCACGTGGAGAGATAGACAGATACATGAGGAAGTACGAGAGAGATGTGGTGAGGATGTGTGGGGTCACGTGGAGAGATAGACAGATACATTAGGAAGTACGAGAGAGATGTGGTGAGGATGTGTGGGGTCACGTGGAGAGATAGACAGATACATGAGGAAGTACGAGAGAGATGTGGTGAGGATGTGTAGGGTCACGTGGAGAGATAGACAGATACATGAGGAAGTACGAGATAGATGTGGTGAGGATGTGTGGGGTCACGTGGAGAGATAGACAGATACATGAGGAAGTACGAGAGAGATGTGGTGAGGATGTGTGGGGTCACGTGGAGAGATAGACAGATACATGAGGAAGTACGAGAGAGATTTGGTGAGGATGTGTAGGGTCACGTGGAGAGAGAGATAGACAGATACATGAGGAAGTACGAGAGAGATGTGGTGAGGATGTGTAGGGTCACGTGGAGAGATTAGACAGATACATGAGGAAGTACGAGAGAGCTGTGGTGAGGATGTGTGGGGTCACGTGGAGAGATAGACAGATACATAGGAAGTACGAGAGAGATGTGGTGAGGATGTGTGGGGTCACGTGGAGAGATAGACAGTACATGAGGAAGTACGAGAGAGATGTGGTGAGGATGTGTAGGGTCACGTGGAGAGATAGACAGATACATGAGGAAGTACGAGAGAGATGTGGTGAGGATGTGGGGGGTCACGTGGAGAGATAGACAGATACATGAGGAAGTACGAGAGAGATGTGGTGAGGATGTGTGGGGTCACGTGGAGAGATAGACAGATACATTAGGAAGTACGAGAGAGATGTGGTGAGGATGTGTGGGGTCACGTGGAGAGATAGACAGATACATGAGGAAGTACGAGAGAGATGTGGTGAGGATGTGTAGGGTCACGTGGAGAGATAGACAGATACATGAGGAAGTACGAGATAGATGTGGTGAGGATGTGTGGGGTCACGTGGAGAGATAGACAGATACATGAGGAAGTACGAGAGAAATGTGGTGAGGATGTGAGGGGTCACGTGGAGAGATAGACAGATACATGAGGAAGTACGAGAGAGATGTGGTGAGGATGTGTAGGGTCACGTGGAGAGATAGACAGATACATGAGGAAGTACGAGAGAGATGTGGTGAGGATGTGTAGGGTCACGTGGAGAGATAGACAGATACATGAGGAAGTACGAGAGAGATGTGGTGAGGATGTGTGGGGTCACGTGGAGAGATAGACAGATACATTAGGAAGTACGAGAGAGATGTGGTGAGGATGTGTGGGGTCACGTGGAGAGATAGACAGATACATGAGGAAGTACGAGAGAGATGTGGTGAGGATGTGTAGGGTCACGTGGAGAGATAGACAGATACATGAGGAAGTACGAGAGAGATGTGGTTGAGGATGTGTAGGGTCACGTGGAGAGATAGACCGATACATGAGGAAGTACGAGAGAGATTGTGGTGAGGATGTGTGGGGTCACGAGGAGAGATAGACAGATACATTAGGAAGTACGAGAGAGATGTGGTGAGGATGTGTGGGGTCACGTGGAGAGATAGACAGATACATGAGGAAGTACGAGAGATGTGGTGAGGATGTGTAGGGTCACGTGGAGAGATAGACAGATACATGAGGAAGTACGAGATAGATGTGGTGAGGATGTGTGGGGTCACGTGGAGAGATAGACAGATACATGAGGAAGTACGAGAGAAATGTGGTGAGGATGTGTGGGGTCACGTGGAGAGATAGACAGATACATGAGGAAGTACGAGAGAGATGTGGTGAGGATGTGTAGGGTCACGTGGAGAGATAGACAGATACATGAGGAAGTACGAGAGAGATGTGGTGAGGATGTGTAGGGTCACGTGGAGAGATAGACAGATACATGAGGAAGTACGAGAGAGATGTGGTGTGGTGAGGATGTAGAAGGTCATGTGAAGTGCAAAGAGAGTAATATAATTACGAACAAAGTGTATTCTCATACACTTTGTATGAGAATATATATATATATATATATATATATATATATATATATATATATATATATATAGATAGATAGATAGACCGAGAATGAGATCGAAAGATGGAGTTGAGAAGTCATGAGTGAAACTGGTGTGGGGTGGGAGGAGGGGTGCCGGCTGACGGACGACAGAGGAGCGTAGAAGCAATTAATGGTGTCCACCCCCTCGGAAATTAAGGGGTCTGGCAATAGATAAATAGATAGATACTCAACAACCCACAATTAGATTTATATAATTTAACTAATGACAAAATCGCAAAACCTATGACGAGGATTTTTTTTTTTTTTTTTTTTTTTTTTTTTTTTTTTTTTTTTTTTTAATTTGTGTATTCTTTTAATATTATTTTTTTTATCTTGTTTTGAGTAAATCACGTACCAAGATTGAAACCCGGAATGAACGATGCTTTAAAAGTTGCACCTCCAAAGACATTGTTTTCTTTAAGTTCTTCCCTGAATGCGAAGTTATCCCTTTGAACAAATACTTTTCCAACTCGTTCCTCCGTCTCATCTAGTCTTTGACTGTCTTTGTTGTGTGTGTTCTGTTTGTGTTTTGTTTTTGGTTAGAATTACTGTGTTTAACTTGTATGGATCCGGTTGTATATCCAAAATAAACAGGTTGTCAAAATCTTTCATGATATATTGTGTCTGGCTTCCCTCACTGGTTCTGTTTGTGTCTCACCTACAAAGAGAGTTTTCCAGCTATCACTCCCAAACACCTCCTCCTCCTATTTTATATATATATATATATATCTTTTCTTCCCTTTGAAGTTATAGACAGTACCTCAATAGACACATCTAAATGGTTAGGAATCATACCATAAAGGGTAGAACATTGATACTGACAAGAGAACCTGGCAGAAATTAACACTGTTTCCAGTTGAAGAGTGTAGAAGAAAAGAAAAGTGAAGGCATGCACGACATTTCCCTTTCCATTTCTAACTGTTCTATAAATTCCTTCTGGCGATTTTCAAGCCCTGTAAGGTTAGTCACTTTTTTTTTTTTTTTTTTTTTTTCCATGTACAGCAAATTGTCGGAGTGATGGGAAGAGAGCCTTCATCGTTGCTATCCATCCCTTCCACTATCTCTTACTCCTAGGGTTGCTATCTCAACTAGAATTGTCATGGCCACCTCGTAAGGATCGTAAGATATGTGTGGCCAGTGTGTATATGTATATCTATGTAAATCTGCCCCCCTTCTCTCTCTCTCTCTCTCTCTCTCTCTCGCTCTCTCTCTCTCTCTCTCTCTCGCTCTCGCTCTCGCTCTCTCTCTCTCTCTCTCTCTCTCTCTCTCTCTCTCTCTCTCTGTATTTGTTAATGCATACGTACCCAGCAATATAATGTCTTCGTTTAACCACTGAGAAAATAGCTGTGTTTCTGATTCCGATACTGCTTTGTCTTGTTCTCATACCTAAATGTTTTCTTCCTCCCTGTCTCTCTCATCCCCCTGCGGGTTTGGAAGACGATATATAAGACGTTCATATGAATTCCTCTCTTCGCCGATAGAAATATGCACTAGAGTGGTTTACCAAGTTTTTTTTTTGGGCCTGTTTTTTTGCTTGGAAGAAGGAGATATGCAATAGTGTGTGGAATTTTCTTTTTCGCTTGCTCTCTCCCGTTCACTCCTTTTCGCTCTCTCTCTCTCTCTCTCTCTCTCTCTCTCTCTCTCTCTCTCTCTCTCTCTCTCTCTCTCTCTCTCTCTAACTCTCTTTCTCTCTCTCTCTAGAGCGAGAGAGAGAGAGCCTTCTTCTTTGCTATCCTTTCATTCCACTGTACCTTACTCTCGGGTTAGCTATCTCTACTAGAATTAAGTCCTGACCACTCGCTGGGATAGTAAGGTTTGTGTGGTC
>CM064563.1:27023407-27033407 GCA_032716605.1 Paralithodes platypus
TATTAGCGCGACTGTACAGTGGCGCTAATAAGTCATGTTTCAGCTGGCATTACGTTTGACTCGCTCTGTGCTGTATGCATGTCAGTCAGATGCTGAACAGGGTGGTAAGTATAGGAACGTGTTTGTATATTTCACTCGATATGAAGAACTAAAGCTTAGATATTGCTGATACCAATTATTGATCAAAACATACTTGGTGCCGAGACATGACTTAATAGCGCGACTGTACACTTGGTTAAAGAAATATCTGCACCCCTACGGTGATCATCTGGTGTGTTCAGCTCGGTAGTGTAGGTCGTAGGTCTTAAGTAGTAGGTCTTAGGTAGCATAGGTAGGTAGTAGTATAGATGGATATAGCTACAGGTAGATATGACAACCCTACCAAGCTGTACACACCAGATGATCAGGGTAGGGGTGCAGATACTTTGTTGACGGAGTGTACAGTCGGCCTAATAAGTGATGTCTCGGCACCAATTAGGTTTTCATCAATAATTGGTATCGGCAATATCTACACATGATTTATTCTTTTTGAGGGAGAGATACAACCAAATTCCTACACCTACCCACTCTGTTCAACATCTGACAGGCATTAATACAGCACAGAGCTAGGCAAACGTAATGACAGCTGAGACATGATTTATTAGCGCGACTGTACATACGATATATAATTTATATTACTGTAGCCTAAAACATCCTGCAGGCTAAGATTTTATTCAATATCAAATTTAAATAACCTTTATTCTTTGAAGAGAATCTCAGCGTGAGAAATATGGAGTAAACACAGTTTACGGGGAGATTTCCACTTGAGGGATTTTTGTCTTGACTCCTTTCTCCCTCATGTTTAGCCCCATTGCTTTTCTAGTTTTAAGACGTTCGCCCCATTATTTTGACGATTTTAAGAACTTTTGCCCCATTTCTGTCAATATTAAGACCTTTCGTGCCATTTAGGGATCGATTTTATCCTGGCGAGCGATAGCGAGCCTGTAATTTAAGAGGAACCGGCTTTCAGCCGGGAAATTTTTCTACCGAAAAATGTACAAATTTATCTTGAAAGGGGGTCTAGGGGTGTAATTTTAAGCTTGATGGAGTTCTAGGGAAGAAACTAAATACCTCCCCTTAACGTGTACAGTCGTCCTAATAAGTGATGTCTCGGCACCCAGTATGTTCTGATCAATAATAGGTGTCGGTCATTATCTCTCAAACTTGATAAATTCGTTTCGCGTGAGATAGATAACCCATGTTCCCTATACACGTATCCACCCTAGTCAACATCTGACAGACATTAATACAGCAGCACAGAGGGAGCCACACGTAATGCCAGGTGAGACATGACTTATCAGCGCTACAGTACATAGTAATTGGTAGGGTGTTACCCATTACATTAAGGAGGGCCACCGTTATCTTTTTATTTATTTTTTTCTTTCCCTGGCTTGTATCCATTCGGCCCCATTCAGCCAACTGTTTTAAGACGTTAATCCCCATCCATGTGTCGATTTTTTCCTGGCGAGCGATAGCGAGCCAGCATTGTATGGAGAAATCCGGCTTCGCCGGAGAAATTTTTCTATCGAAAAATGTACAAATTTAGCTTGCTGTCAAAACAAATATATATATATATGCTGGCTCGCTACCGCTCGCCAGGGAAATATTGACACCTGGATGGGGGTAAACGTCTTCAAGCAGTAGGCTGAATAGGGCCGAATGGATACAAGCCAAAGAGAGAGGGAGAGAAAACGAGAAAAATAGCGAGGTGGGCTCCCTTAACACTAGAACAAGATAAATGAATAAGTTGTTGAGCTCCTCCTCCTCCTCCTCTTCCTCTTCCTCCTCCTCCTCCTCCTCCTTCTCCTCCTTCTCCTTCTCCTCCTCCTAATTCAGTAACAGCGACCATCGTACGATAACTTTCACTTTAAACTTTACTAGTAACGAACCAAATAGTAGCATCGAAAAAGTCCCTAATTTCAAGAAAGCAAACTTCCATAAACTTAGAGCTATGTTTAAAGAAACTGACTGGAGCTTTTTAATTAACAATAACGACATAAATACATCTTGGAAGTTATTCGAAACCACTTACCTAAAAGCAGTGCAAGACTGCATACCATCGAAAATACGGCGTCCAGGCCATAATAATAAGCCCAAATGGTGGAATAAAGATATTTCAAACTGCCTGCTTGCTAAAAAATGTGCTAATGATAGATTAAAATCCTCACAAAATGACGAAGAACTGGTGAAATTTGTAGAGCTACGACGCAAAGCCAAAAAGTTAATTAAGCAAAGTAAAAAGACCTTAGAGTTACATATTGCGAATCAAAGTCAAACAAACCCGAAAGAATTCTATAGTTATATCAGAAAGAAAAAAGTAGTTACTTCAACTGTTGGACCGTTATTCGATGAAAAAGGAGAATACACCAAAGACGAAGTACAAATGAGTAATGCCCTCAATACCTTCTTTGCATCAGTTTTTACAACAGAAGACCTCAGTGATATCCCTACACCATCGCCGATTCAGATTGATAATTCAGATGTCCTAAGCAATATCACCGTTACAGAGAGAGAAGTATTGAATTGTTTAGATAAACTCAAGGTAAATAAAACGCCAGGACCTGATACAATCTCGCCTAGAGTTCTAAAGGAAGCTAAGAATGAGCTCTCCAAACCACTGACATTACTATTCAATAAATCCTTGCAGTCTGGAACTATGCCTGATCAGTGGAAGCTAGCCAACGTAACACCGATATTCAAAAAAGGCAGCAAATCCCTACCCAGTAACTATCGTCCAATTAGCTTAACCTCAGTTGTATGTAAAATGCTAGAAACGGTCATCCGAGACAGACTCGTAAATCACTTAGAGGAAAATAACATACTTAAAGATACTCAACACGGCTTTCGTAAAAAACGTTCCTGTTTAACAAACCTCTTAGACTTCTTCCACGATATCCTCAACCTCTACGATGAGAGTAAAGCTGTAGATATTATATACCATACCTTGATTTTCAAAAGGCCTTTGACAAAGTTCCCCACAAACGTTTACTGCTAAAACTAAAAGCGCATGGAATACAAGACGGTGTGTTGAAATGGATAGAAAATTGGCTCAGCAACAGAAAGCAAAGGGTATTCATAAACGGTAAGGCATCTAAATGGACCAATGTAAGTAGCGGGGTACCCCAGGGATCGGTACTAGGACCAATTCTCTTTCTAATTTACATCAACGACATAGATGAGGGTCTCACCTGCACAATCTCAAAATTTGCTGCCGATACAAAAATTGCAAATAGCGTACTCTCAAAAGAACAAGTTGACGATATGCAACACAATCTAGATAAATTGTCATGTTGGGCCCAAATTTGGCAAATGAGTTTCAATGCGGATAAATGTAAAGTACTACATGTCGGATACCTAAATGAGAAAGCAAACTATTCGATGAATGGCACTCAGCTTAAGAATGTAAACAGAGAAACTGATCTGGGAGTAACAATATCGAGTCACCTAAAACCGAGTCAACAATGTTCAGAAGTTGTTAAGAAGGCAAACAAAATAATTGGCTTTATAGGCAGGTCATTTGAGCATAAATCCAAAGAAGTTATCCTAACCCTTTACAATTCCTTAGTCCGCCCTCTTCTGGAATACTGCGTTCAATCCTGGTGCCCTTATTACCAAAAAGATATAAACAAGCTAGACGAGTTCAACGTAGAGTTACCAAAATGATACCTAGCCTAAAGAACAAACCATACTAAGAGCGTCTTAGAGAATTAAATCTATTTCCTTTAACCCAGCGCAGATTAAGAGGCGACTTAATTCAAGTGTTCAAAATCATCAAAGGCATCGACAATATGAACTGTAGTAAGTACTTCACTATCGACCAATCTAATTACACGCGGGGAAACGGTTGGCAAAATTATTGGTAAATCTTTTAACTCGCACGAATCTAAGAATTTCTTCTTCAATCGAGTTGTCAACTTGTGGAATGGGCTTCCCCGAGACGTTATAGACTGCAGCCACCGTTGATTCATTTAAATTCCGGCTAGACAAATATCTCGCATCACACCCGCGACTGACTGCGTTTGTAAATGAATAACTTTATCCTCCCCTCAGTTACTAACCCATATGTCCCCTACTAACTTCCTAGTCCTGCCACGTTAGTGGCAGGGCAGTAGTTCCCTTTCCAATGTTCCCTTACCCTCTCTAAACCACTGTTTGGACACTTGATCCTCAGTGTTTTGGAGGACAAGCAGCCTAGAAGGGTCACTAGATCTGTTGTTGCTTGATTTCCTTTGTACTCCTTTGTACTCCTCCTCCTTCTCCTCCTCCTTTTCCCTTTCTTCTTCTTCCTCTTCTCTTTCTTCTCCCCTTCATCATCATCATCATCTTCTTCATCTGTTGTACCACTTTTCAAGCCCCCCCCCCCTCCTCTATCACCCCCCCCATCTTCTACTTTTCAAGCCCTCCCCCCCTCCTCTTCTACTTTTCAAGCCCGCCCAGCCCCCCCTCTACTTTTTCAAGCCACCCCCCCCCCTCTTACTTTTTCAAGCCCGCCCCCCCCCCTACTTTCAAGCCCGCCACCCCCCCTCCTCTACTTTTCCTCTACTTTTCAGAAGCCCGCCCGCCCGCCCTCCTCCTCTACTTTTCAAGCCCGCCCTTCCTCTACTTTTCAAGTCCCCCACCTCCTCTACAAGTCCCCCCTCTTCTTTCAAGTCACCCCTCCTCTACTTTTCAAGCCTGAACCCCCCCCTCCTTTACTTTTCAAGTCCCCCTCCTCTACTTTTCAAGCCCCGCCCCCTCCTCTACTTTTCAAGCCCGCCCCCCCCCCTCTACTTTTCAATCCCGTACTTTTCAAGCCCGCCCCCACTGTACTTTTCAAGCCCGCCCCCCCCCCTCTCTACTTTTCAAGAAGCCCGCCCCCCTCCTCTTCTACTTTTCAGCCCGCCCAGCCCCCCCCCATCCTCTACTTTTCAAGCCCCCCCCTCCTCTACTTTTCAAGCCCCCCACCCCCCCCTCTTCTACTTTTCAAGCCCGCCCGCCCCCCCTCCTCTTCTACTTTTCAAGCCCCCCACCCCCCCCTCTTCTACTTTTCAAGCCCGCCCGCCCCCCCTCCTCTACTTTTAAAGTCCCACCTCCTCTACTTTTCAAGTCCCCCCCCCTCCCTACTTTCAACCCGCCCGCCCCCCCTCCTCTACTTTTCAGTCCCTCTACTTTCAATCACCCCTCCTCTACTTTCAAGCCCGCCCTCACTTTTCAATTCCTCTACTTTTCAAGCCCGCCCCCCTCCTCTACTTTTCACCCGCCCGCCCCCCTCCGCTACTTTTCAAGCCGCCCGCCCCCCTCCTCTACTTTTCAAGCCCGCCACTCTACTTTCAAGCCCGCCCGACCCCTACTTTTCAAGCCCTCTTACTTTTCAAGCCCGCACCCCCCCTACTTTTCAAGCCCCCGCCCCCCCCCCCTCCTCTACTTTTCAAGTCCCCCCCCTCCTCTACTTTTCAAGTCCCCCCCCCTCCTCTACCTTTCAAGCTCGCCCCCCTCCTCTACTTTTCAAGTCCCCCCCCCCTCCTCTACTTTTCAAGTCCCCCCCGTCTACTTTTCAAGCCCTGCCCCCTCCTCTACTTTTCAAGTCCCCCCCCCTCCTCTACTTTTCAAGTCACCCCTCCTCTACTTTTCAAGCCTGCCCCCCCCCTCCTTTACTTTTCATTCCCCCCCTCCTCTACTTTTCAAGCCCGCCCGCCCCCCTCGTCTACTTTTCAACCGCCCGCCCCCATCCTCTACTTTTCAAGCCTGCCCGCCCCCCTCCTCTACTTTTCAAGCGCCCCCCCCTCCTCTACTTTTCAGCCCCCCCTCTCTACTTTTCAAGCCCGCCCCCCCCTCTACTTTTTCAAGCCCGCCCCACCTCCTCTACTTTTCAAGCCGCCCGCTCTCTACTTTTCAAGCCGCCCTCCCCTTACTTTTCAAGTCCGCCCCCCCTCCCTCTACTTTTCAAGCCCCTCCTCTACTTTTCAAGCCCGCCCCCCCTCCTCTACTTTTCAAGCCCTCCCCCCCGCCTCTACTTTCAAGCCCGCCCCCCCCCCCTCTACTTTTCAAGCCCCCCCCCCCCCTCCTCTACTTTTCAAGCCCGCCCCCCTCCTCTACTTTTTCAAGCCCGCCCCCCCTTACTTTTCAAGCCCGCCCCCCCCCTCCTCTACTTTCAAGCCCGCCCCCCCCTCCTCTACTTTCAGCCCGCCCCCCCTCCTCTACTTTTCAAGCCCGCCCCCCCCTCCTCCTCTACTGTTCAAGCCCGGTTCTCCTCTACTTTTCAAGTCCCCCCCGCCTCTACTTTTTCAAGCCCGCCCGCCCCCCTCCTCTACTTTTCAAGCCCCCCCTCCTCCTCTACTTTTCAAGCCCCCCCTCCTCCACTTTTCAAGCCCGCCCCCCCCCTCTCTACTTTTCAAGCCCTCCTCTACTTTTCAAGCCCGCCCGCCCCGCCCCCCCCTCCTCTACTTTTCAAGTCCCCCCCCTCCTCTACTTTCAAGCCCGCCCGCCCCCCCCTCCTCTACTTTTCAAGCCCGCCCCCCCCCCCGCCCCCCACCCCCTACTCTACTTTTCAAGCCCGCTCCCCCCCCCCCCTCCCCTTGTCGCCTATTCAGAGATCATACATGTACCCTGCTCAAGTACCTGCCTGCTGCCTTCAACACACACACATACACGCACACAGACGTACACACACACACACATTTTCTCTCTCACACGCTCACTCACTCTCTCTCTCTCTCTCACACACACACAAACTCACTCACTCTCTCTTTCTCTTTCACACACACACTTTCTCTCTCACACGCACACTCTCTCTCTCTCTGTAACACACACACACACACTCTCTTTCTCTCTCTCACCTCCCTCGCACACAAAAACTTTCTTTCTCTCTCTTTCACACGCACTCACTCACTCTCACTCACACTCTCTCTCTCTCTCTCTCTATTTTTCTCTCGCTCACACACACTTTCTCTCAACACACCACCTCACCGCCAGAACCAGACCCCACATTAATAAAGCCATTAGGATCACAAGGCATTAGGATCACTCTTCATAATGATCCACGCAGACATTTTCCACCCCACACCCTCGTAAGAGGAGGTTTTTAGTGTGTTTCCTAGACTTCCATCAAACTTGAAATTACACCCCCATGACCCCCTTTCAAGATAAATTTGTACATTTTTCGGTAGAAAAATGTCCCGGCTGAAGGCCGGTTCCTCTTAGAATTACAGGCACGCTATCGCTCGCCAGGAAAAAATCGACACCTAAATGGGACGAAAGGTCTTCAAAGTGACATAAATGGGGTGAAAGTTCTTAAAATCGCCAAACTAATGGGGCGAACGTCTTAAATCTAAAAAAACAATGGGCTAAACATGAGGGAGAAAGGGGTAAAGAAAAAAATCCCTCAAGTGGAAATCTCCCCTTAAGAAGTGAAAACAAACATAATAATAATAATAATAAAGATAATAATAATAATAAAACAAATAATAATAATAATAATAATAATAATAATAAAAATAAATATAAATAATGATAATAAAAAACCCTGGTCGACATTTTCCACCCTCCTTAAGAATTAGAAAAAAGAAAAAAGAAAAAAGTTGGGAGGAAATTCTTTAACATTGCAACTTACTCCACGGGCAAGATAGAAAGCAGACAACTTGCTCTTCGGCAGCCATTTTGGTGTCTAAAGGGGACCGACCTGCTTTTTCTCTCTGGGTTTTATCCACTCGCCCCCATTCAGCTTATTGTTTTAAGACGTTTCTCCTCATTCAGGTATCGATGTTTTCCTGGCGAGCGAAAGCAAGCCATCATTGTATGGAGAAATCCGGCTTCATCGTTGAAATATTCTACCGAAAAATGTACAAATTAAGTCAGCTGTCTTAAAACATAATCCAAAACATGCTGGTTCGCTATCGCTCGCCAGGCGTAAATCGACACCTGGATGAGGATAAACGTCTTAAATCAGTTGGATGAATTGGGTCGAAGAAGAAGAAAAACGTGACCTCCATCAAGCTTTAAAAGGTACTTATTAGCGAAACTACCACTAATTATTTCTCAGTGCAGAATAAGGATGTTGCAAAGATCATATTAAAATGCGTTTCAACCTCCGGAGCTACATTTGATGTGCACTATATAAAGTACAGTAAAAACAAAACAAAATCTCTCTATTACATCTCCCTATTGACAGCAGTGAAACTCTTATTAACCCCTTCAGACTCATATGACGCAGAGGTTGCCAGATTAGCACTAAGAAATAGAGTTCTCTCACTCTTATAATTACCTCTCCACAATTAGTTTTCTGCCCACAGCTAACTCAAAGACAACTGCAGAGGTTGAAGTAACTAAACTAAAGGTTTCTAAATACCCCTGATGGTAACAAAGGCTTTAAAGTATCCCCAATAGGCTCAACACAGCTAACTCAAAGACAACTGCAGAGGTTGAAGTAACTAAACTAAAGGTTTATAAATACCCCTGATGGTAACAAAGGCTTTAAAGTATCCCCAATAGGATCAAAATCGCGT
This sequence comes from Paralithodes platypus, assembly GCA_032716605.1. Taxonomy (NCBI): domain Eukaryota; kingdom Metazoa; phylum Arthropoda; class Malacostraca; order Decapoda; family Lithodidae; genus Paralithodes; species Paralithodes platypus. The sequence continues at coordinate 27,031,927 of CM064563.1, forward strand.
CATATGTCGGAGAGGTTTAAGCCTCTTACTGTTAAAATAGATGCTGATTTCAATAAATCATGGGGGGGGGGGGGTGAGGGAGGAGCAAATCCCCCCCTCAGCCCATCCTGTATCCAAAGGCAAAACAAATTGTATAATTACTCTGCCAATGACTTATTACATCTGAGTGTTTTAAGGGGAGAATTCCACTTGAGGGATTTTTTTCTGGACCCCTTTCTCCCTCATGTTTAGCCCCATTGCTTTTGAGATTTTAAGACCTTCGCCCTAGTAATTTGGATATTATAAGACATTTAGCCCCATATCTGTCAATTTTAAGACCTTTCGTGCCGTTAAGGTGTCGATTTTTCCCTGGCGAGCGATAGCGAGCCTGTAATTTAAGAGCAACCGGCCTCCGGCCGGAAATTTTTCTACCGAAAAATGTACAAATTTATCTTGAAAGGGGGTCTAGGGGGTTGTAATTTTAAGCTTGATGAAAAAGTAGGGAACAAACTAAATACCTGCCCTTAAGATCGTTGGATAATGGTAACATTTTCCGGGGATTGTAACTAATGTCCACTACGGTATAGTGATGAAAACCACCTAAAAACCAAAACGAAAAAACCATGGGAAAATTAGTGGTAGTATCGGTTATATTTTCCCTTTAAACCCCCCCCCCCCCCCAACCTCACTTCCAGATAAATTTTTGAGGTACATTTTTCCCCAACCAAAAGCCGGTTACTCCTGATTTGCCGGCTCGCCATCGCTCGCCAGGAATAAAATACACTTAAAAGGTTTCGATTGGCAAGAGGGTTAACGAAAGACACCAGTGGCCCCAAGATGGCGGAGGGTGGCGGGTTTGTCTTACTATAGAGGGCGGAGGAGCGGACAGGTTCTCATTTACTTTGGCAGCTGTTGGAGCCAAGTTTTAATGTGGGTATCTCGGGGGACGGATAGATAGATAGATAGATGGATGGATAGATTAAAGGATAGATAGTTACATAAATAGATAGATAGATAGAGGGATATATATATATATAGAGAGAGAGAGTGAGAGTGAGTGAGTGAGTGAGTGAGTGAGAGAGAGAGAGAGAGAGAGTGAGAGAGAGAGAGAGTGATAGAGAGAGAGAGAGAGAGAGAGGTAGTTACATAGATAGCAAGAAAGATATAGATAGATAGATAGATATATACACACACACACAAACATATATATAGAGAGATATATACAGAGGGGGGGGGGGGGGAGGGGGTAGACGCTAATGGAACCTTAGCCGGTGCTGCTGATCCTGTTCTGCTGGGAGTGAAACGAAGGTTATTCAAAGGAAGTGCTAGGCTGAGAGAGAGAGAGAGAGAGAGAGAGAGAGAGAGAGAGAGAGAGAGAGAGAGAGAGAGAGAGAGAGAGAGAGAGAGAGAGAGAGAACTGCAATAACATACACAGTATATTATATAGCCTACATAGATTGGTAAATACGTAGTTATGGGATATATAACACCAAAAATATTGT
>CM064563.1:27035907-27080140 GCA_032716605.1 Paralithodes platypus
CCATTGAGTCCCTTTCAAGATAAATGTGTACATTTTTCGGTAGAAAAATGTCCCGGCCGAAGGCCGGTTCCTCTTAAATTACAGGCTCGCTATCGCTCGCCAGGATAAAATCGACACCTGAATTGCACGAAAGGTCTTAATATGGGGTGAAATCGCTAAACTAATGGGGCAAACGTTTTATAATATCAAAAGCAATGGGGCTAAACATGAGGGAGAAAGGGGTCAAGAAAAAAGTCCCTCAAGTGGAGATCTCCCCTTAAGACTTTTCGTGTCATATACAGTAGGTGTCGATTGTTTTCTTCCGGGCGAGCGATAGCCGGAAGAACAGGCTTTGGGGGCCGGGGACATAATTTCCATCGAAAAATGTACAAATTTATCTTGCAGAAGGGGTCTTGGACGGGTGTTTATATAATCTTGAAGGAGGTCTAGGGAGGAAACAAAAAAAAACAAAAAAACAAAAAAAAAATATCCATTGTTTCCACATAGCGATTTTGATAATTTAATTTGACTTTATATTGTCCTTGTCCCAATTTTGGTTTGTTTAGTTTGCAAGTTTTACATTTTAATTAATAAATTAGCAAATATATACGCCCATTCCCCTTCAATGCTAATATCAAATTCACCCCTTATAAAATATTTTTGTATACGATTAGATACGTCATCCCACTTCTTTTAGCGCGCGCGCGCACACACACGCGCGCGCGCACACACAAACACACACAAAATATCTCACACACACACACACACACAGTACTACAATCTGGATGAATATATATATATATATATATATATATATATATATATATATATATATATATATATTAAATATGTACAACATTAATGCTCACCAAAACACAAATTATAAACAAAATAACACTATTACTTACGTCATCAGCTGCGTATGTAAAGCAAACAACAACACCTACCTGAAAAAGAGAAAAAAATTATTAATTAATGTTTCTATATTTTGATTAAGACGACATATATTATAAGTGTGTTAAGGGGAGATCTCCACTTGAGGGATTTTTTTTCTTGACCCCTTTCTCCCTCATGTTTAGCCCCATTGCTTTTGATATTATAAAACGTTTGCCCCATTAGTTTAGCGATTTTAAGAACGTTCACCCCCTATTAAGACCTTTCGTGCAATTCAGGTGTCGATTTTATCCTGGCGAGCGATAGCGACCCTGTAATTTAAGAGGAACCGGCCTTTGGCCGGGAAATTTTTCTACCGAAAAATGTACAAATTTATCTTGAAAGGGGGTCTAGGTGGTGTAATTTTAAGCTTGATGGTGGTCTAGGGAACGAACTAAAAACCTCCCCTTAAGAAGGACGTCTCCCCATGAAGAGAATACAGACTATCTCCATGTATCCTTTTAGCCACCATATGTCCTTCCTAAGCTTCATAAAATCGTCTAAATGTAGGTGAAATCAAATACAAAATTACGACACCGGTACAGCAGGGGTTAATTTTGAGTTCAGTTCATATATATATATATATATATATATATATATATATATATATATATATATTTTTTTTTTTTTTTTTTTTTTTTTTTTTTAGGGGGGGGGGCATGTTTGGTGTTTTTTATTATATATTATTTTTTTGATGAATCTTCAATGCGTTAAGCCGGTATCACACGAGCGCTTTTTCACTCAACATTTATCCTCAACACTGATCTGGCAGCTTATGAAGTAAACGTTTATAATAGTTCTGTCACTTAAATTCATCTATCGTCAGTCTAGTTTCTAATAGCATAGCCAAATATTCCAGACCTATTACCAGACAAATGTTGATTATCGAATGTTGACTATAAAAGCTCTCGTGTGATACCGGCTTTATGCTGTTCCTGTTTCGGTTTGTTTGTTTTGCAAATTTTACATTTACATATATATAATATTATATTTTTTTCCACCAACCAACTTTACTTCTAAACTCAATTAATGAAATCAACACATACATGTGGCACTCCAAGGACTCGAACCTAGGTCTCCCTCCATTTACGATTACGTTCCTGAAAACCTGATATTAAATAGACAAATCGTATATCGAACCCTAAAACTAATGAGGTAAATGGGGGTTGCGTTCTGGGCCCAGCCAAAACCCAGACCCAAACACCTAAAAACCCAGACCCAAACACCTAAAAACCTTATAATAACTGTGTAAAAAAAAAAAAAAAAAAAAAAAAAAATGTGTTGGTGGTGTAATGGTTTAGATGCTTATGTTCTGGGTGTGGTGTCCCGAGTTCGAATCCCGGGAGGACCATATGTTTTCATTAGTTTATTCAGGTGCATTGGGGTTTTGTAATGGATGATTGATGTTACTTATACTATCGTAAATCGGGGCTTCGGATAGTGAGGGAGACATGTACAGTACACTCGGTCAAAACAGTATCTGCACCCCTACCCTGATAATCTGGTGTGTACAGCTTGGTAGTATAGGTAGTAGGTCGTAGATAGCATAGGTAGATAGTAGTATAGATGGATATAGCTACAGGTAGATATGCAAACCCTACCAAGCTGTACACACCAGATTATCAAGGTAGGGGTGCAGATACTTTTTGGACCGAGTGTACCTTAGAGCCAAACAGATTAAGGGGAGGTATCTAGTTTATTCCCTAGACCTCCATCAAACTTAAAATTAAACCCCCTTGACCCCCTTTCAAGATAAATTTGTACATTTTTCGGTAGAAAAATTTCCCGGCCGAAGGCCGGTTCCTCTTAAATTACAGGCTCGCTATCGCTCGCCAGGAAAAAATCGACACCTAAATGGCACAAAAGGTCTTAAAAGTGACATAAATGGGACAAAAGTTCTTAAAATTGCCAAACTAATGTGGCGAACGTCAAAAGCAATGGGGCTAAACATGCGGGAGAAAGGGGTAAATAAAAAAAATCCCTCAAGTGGAAATCTCCCCTTAAGAAGGACCTGTGGTAGTAAAAAGGGGTTAAGTGAGATAGTTCCAAGCCTGTGATTTGCTGGAGGCCCTTTTTAAGCGGAATAAAATCGTTTAATAGTAGCCAGAATAGAATCAGAAAGACGTCGCCGGTAGTACAGAAGGGGTTAATACACACACACACGCACACGCACACATACACACATACACACACACACACACACGCACGCACGCGCGCACACACACACACACACACACACACACACACACAGAGATAACCTGGGATGTATAATTGACCCCTTGCGAGTTTCACAGGCTATAAGGAAGGTGGATTTTGTGTTTACATGGATATTTAGCAGAATTACCAGCTAAAATGCGGTTGTAGTACATTTATACATACACGCAACTAAATTCAACATACGATTTATCCATTAGACATCTACTTTATTATTGTAGTTCTGTTTAATATCGATGTTGACGGCTCCAACTTCCTTATAGCCTGAAACTCGCAAGTGGTCAATTCTCAGACGGCTATGACGATACGAATTATGCTATTGCCCAACATAACAATTAAATATAATGTTATGTTCTTTAGTAGAGAGAGCCTATAATACGAGCTGTTATGCGGGGGGAGAGAGAGAGAGAGAGAGAGAGAGAGAGAGAGAGAGAGAGAGAGAGAGAGAGAGAGAGTTAGATTAAGAGTGAGTAAATGAGATAGATTAATAGATAGATAGATAGCGAGAGTGTGAGTGTGTGTGAGTAAATGAGAGGTAGATAATATATAGATAGATAGAGAGAGAGTGTGTGTGAGAGTGAGATTAAGAGTGAGTAAATGATAGATAGAGAAAGAGACAAAAAAGTGTGTGAGTGAGATTAAGAGTAAATGAGAGATAGATAGAGTGTATGTGAGAATGAGATCAAGAGTGAGTAAATGAGATAGATAGATAGATAGAAAGAAAGAGTGTGTGTGAGTGAGATTAAGTGTAAATTAGAGATAGATAGATAGATAGATAGAGAGACAGATGGATGGATGCATAGATAGATAGATATATAAACAGATAGAAAGATAGATAGACAGATAGATAGATAGATATAGATACATTTCCAGACCCTTAAGATACACTGACATTCGGAGTAAAAAAAAAAAAAAAAAAAAAAAAATTACTGTAGCCCAAACCGTATGAGTAAAAACCGTAGAGTAAAAGCTAATACACTGAGAGAGGAGGGGAACAAGAGGGAAAAGGGGAAAGAGAAAGAGAGAGTATGAGTAAATGAGAGTGAGAGTGAGGAAATGAGAGAGAAAGTGAGTGAGTGAGTAAATGAGAGTGAGTGAGTAAATGAGTGTGAGAGTGAGTAAATAAGAGTGGAGTGAGTAAATATGAGAGATAGTGAGTGAGTAAATGAGAGAGAGTGAGTGAGTAAATGAGTGAGTGAGTAAATGAGAGTGAGTAAATGAGTGAGAGTGAGTAAATGAGAGAGAGAGAAAGTGAGTGAGTAAATGAGAGAGAGTGAGTGAGTAAATGAGTGAGTGAGTAAATAAGAGTGAGAGTGAGTAAATGAGAGAGAAAATAAAAGTGTGCGAGTGAGCATAAGTAAATGAGAGATAGATAGATAGATGGAGAGAGTGAGTGAGAGTGAGTAAATGAGAGAGAGTGAGTAAATGAGAGAGAGAGAAAAAAAAGTGTGAGAGTAAGTAAATGAGATAGATAGATAGATAGAGAGAGAGAGAGAGAGAGAGAGAGAGAGAGAGAGAGAGAGAGAGAGAGAGAGAGAGAGAGAGAGAGAGAGAGAGAGAGAGAGAAGGCTTAGAGGGGAACGAAAAGGGGGAGGACAGAGAGAGAGGGGAAAAAATGAGAATGAAGGGGAAAGGAGAGGGTCTAGGATGAATGGTGGTGGGGGGGGGGAGGGGAGGACTGAGGGAGGGAGGGGGGGGGGGGGGAAGCCCTTAGGGGTATCCCATTGAGAGAAGCAATTGAGGGGGGGGAAACAGTTACACAACGAGTTACAAGGCATAGTTTTAGTATCTCATCGGCCTTGCGGTTTTTTAAGGGGGTGGTATAGTCGCTTTTTATGGACCCCCTTCTCCCTCATCTTTAGCATATTAGTTTTGAGATTTTAAGACGTTCGCTATCGCTCGCCAGGAAGAAATCGAGACCTGGATGGGGATCAACGACTTAAAAACAGTTGGCTGAAAGGGGCCAAATGGATACAAGCCAGGGCAAAAGAGAAAAGAAGAGAAAGATTACAAAAAAAGCTGGTGACCCCCCCTTAATTAATCGGGATAATATTTCTGGTCCCCCCTTCTTCCTCATGTTTAGCCCCATTAGTTTTCAAATTATAAGACGTTCGGCCCATTAGCTTGGCGATTTTAAGACTTTTCGCCCCATTTTTTTTTTTTTTTTTTCAATTCCCACACCTATTTCCTGGCCAAGTCTTCCTATTTGGTAGACAAAAATAGCTCGATTACCGGTACTCTATTCCTTTTCGAGTTACAGAGCTTAGAGGTTACGATTTCTGCCCCACCTAGAATGGACAGACCTTGAACCCCTACGACTTTACGCCATGGTTACGTGTTGTATGCATAGGTTATTTCCACGTATGATACAGAAGAGGGGGACCAAGCACGAAGCCCTGTGGGTCTTGCTATAAAGGCCATTCATTACAAGGAGACCAGAAATCGTGACTCCTAATCTCTGTATCTTAAAACAAAAGGCTGGAGCAAATGGGCTGTTGTACATTTGCCACATCTATTCCCTGGCAGACTCTTGCCAAATAGTAGTAATATATTTTTGTCACCAACCAACTTCACTTCTAAACTCAATGCATGCAATCAACGAATTCATGTGGCACTCCAAGGACTCGAACCTAGGACACACTCGCACCGAAATTCCACGCACTTTTGCATTACGCTATCGAGATCAATTACTCCAGTCGTTTTTGAGGTATAGAGGTTAGTGGTCATGATTTTGGGCCTATTTATGACGAATTGACTGTAGTAAACTGTCTATCCCATTAGTTGTCTTAGATGTCCAGTGTCATTACTTTTGACATTGGCCTACAGTGAGCAAACTAATGGGGCGAACGTCTTAAATACTCAAGACTAAATAGGCGAATATCTTAAAATTTCAACACTAATGGGGCGAATGTTTTAAAATATCAACACAAATGGGGCGAATGTCTTAAAATATCAACACTAATGGGGCGAATGTCTTAAAATATCAACACAAATGGGGCGAATGTCTTAAAATATCAACACTAATGGAGCGAATGTTTTAAAATATCAACACAAATGGGGCGAATGTCTTAAAATCTCAACACTAATGGGGCTAAACATGAGGGAGAAGGGGGATGGGGGGGGGGGAAGTGGGGGTCCAGAAACCTCCCTAGATAAAACAGTATTGGGCCCAACACCCACCCCTGTGTGTCTGCTATATAAAAAGAAAAACTCCATTCATTACCAGAAATCTTGAACACATAACCTCTATACCTTTAAAAAAAAAACATGAGTAATCGAGCTAATATGTCTACCATTCGGGAAGAGTCAGCCAGGGAACAGGTGTGGAAAGTCACATAGCCCACCTGTTCTAGCCCTTTTGGAGTTACAGAGTTTAGAGGTCACTGTCTATCCCATTAGTTGTTTTCATGGTGATGCTGTCCTTATAACTTTAACCCTTTCAAGCTCCAATACTAGTTTCTGTTCTGTTTTCTGGCTACTATTAGACGATTTTATTCAGATTAGGAAGGGTATATGGAAGTCAGAGGGTTGATTGAGATGATATTTACCCTATTAATACCCACAGATCCTTCCTAAGCTGCATACAATCTTCTAATGATAGCCACATTAAGGGGAGGTTTTTAGTTTGGTCCCTAGATATCCATCAAGCTTAAGATTACACCCCCTTGAGCCCCTTTCAAGATAAATGTTTAAATTTTTCGGTAGAAAAATGTCCCGGCTGAAAGCCGGTTCCTCTTAAATAACAGGCTCGCTATCGCTCGCCAGGATAAAATCGACACCTAAATGGCACGAAAGGTCTTAAAATTGACAGAAATGGGTCGAAAGTTCTTCAAATCGTCAAAATAATGGGGGCGAACGTCTTAAAATTAGAAAAGCAATGGGGCTAAACACGAGGGAGAAAGGAGTCCAGAAAAAAATCCCTCAAGTGGAAATCTCCCCTTAAACTGTTACAAGGCGTCAGAGCTTCAAGGGGTCTAGATCTTTGGTGTCATTTAGGTGTCGATCTTCTTCCTGGCAAAAGACAGTGAGCCAGTAATTTTGGAAGAACCGGGATTTTTGTTTTTGAATGTACAAATTAATCTAGAAGGGGGATCTAATGGATGTGTTTTATAAGTTTGATGGAGGTCTAGGGAGGAAGCTAAAACAAATACTATATATATATGAATAAGCGACCAAAAACTGAACCGTTCCCCCTTCATACTGTTGACATTAAAGAAACTAATGGGTCGAATGTCTTAATATCTCAACACTAATGGGGTCTAAACATGATGTCCTGTGCTAATACTTTTGACATTGGCCTACAGTGAGCCACTTTGCTGAAGGTTCTTTGATGGTCTAAGTAAAGGGAGGGGAGAGAGAGGGTGTGTGTGTGTGTGTGTGTGTGTGTGTGTGTGTGTGTGTGTGTGTGTGTGTGTGTGTGTGTGTGTGTGTGTGTGTGTGTGTGTGTGTGTGTGTGTGTGTGAGAGAGAGAGAGAGAGAGACTGTGTGCGTGAGATACTGAGAGATTGTGTGTGAGAGAGAGTGTGTATGCACTGTATGTATGTGTGTGTGTGTATGTGTGCGCGTGTGCGTGTGTGTGTGAGAACGAGAGAGACTGTGTGCGTGAGATACTGAGAGATATTGTACAAAGGGAGTACAAAGGAAATCAAGCAACAACATGTCTACTGACCCTTCTAGGCTGCTTGTCCTCCAAAACACTGAGGATCAAGTGTCCAAACAGTGGTTTAGAGTGGGTAAGGGAACATTGGAAAGGGAACTACTGCCCTAGAACTAATGTCCGTGGCAGGATTAGGAAGTTAGTAGGGGACAGATGGGTTAGTAACAATTGTGTGTGTGTGAGTGAGAGAGAGTGTGTGTGTGTGTGTGTGTGTGTGTGTGTGTGTGTGTGTGTGTGTGTGTGTGTGTGTAAGATAAACTATAATGTAACTAGAACAAGATAGATTGTACACCACTTTGTAACTGTCACCTTAATAAAAAAAGTGTGTGTGTGTGTGTGTGTGAGAGAGCGAAAACGAGAGACTATGCGTGAGATACTGAGAGAGAGATTGTGAGTGAGTGAGAGTGTGTATGTGTGTGAGAGAGAGAGAGAGAGAGAGAGAGAGAGAGAGAGAGAGAGAGAGAGAGAGAGAGAGAGAGAACAAGCGAGAGAGAGAACAAGCGAGAGAGAGAACGAGCGAGAGAGAGAGAGAGAGAACGAGCGAGAGAGAGAGAGAGAACGAGCGAGAGAGAGAGAGAGAGAACGAGCGAGAGAGAGAGAACGAGCGAGAGAGAGAGCGAGAGAGAGAGAGCGAGAGAGAGAGAGAACGAGCGAGAGAGAGATTCAGAAATGGGGCGAGACAGCTTGGGGGAGTTGAAAGGAAGGGAAAGAGGGGGAGGGGGGGGGGGGGAGAAGGGGGGAGCAGAAAAAATATCAGGGGCAGGAGAGTGTGAAGAGAGAGGGGGAGGCGATAAAGGGTGGAATAACGGCAAGGGGTTACAAGACACAGATAACAACTCACAGACCTTGCGCACCATTTCAGGGAAACGCTAGAACACTGTGGTGATGGGCTGGTCTATCAGAGTGAGAACTGAGCGATCTCTGCCATACCCATAGCTTAGTCTGACTGTTCCTTTTACTTATATATTTTCTAGATCTCAAGTGGCGGCGTCTCTTCCGTGGATTGACCTCCCAATCTACCAAGATTGGAAGCCAAAGCGTCACATCTTTCCTTTGCCCCTCAACTTTCTCTTCATAATTGCTGAGGGGTACAGGGCCCTGGGTGGGTCTTTGGTTTCACGGGCGTTTCCGCACCCTCCTCAGCTCCCCGCCATGGAATGGCTTCGGTCACCCAGGCTTTATTGTGGTCGGCAGGGAGGGTTCTGTGGGGGCGCTCGGTTATGGCCTTGGCCTTGCTCGGGGCCTTGGGGCTGTTCGGCCAGGCAGCTTGGGAAACAACAACAACAACAACAACAAAACAGCGAATGTTATCTACAGAATAACACCCCACCAAATACAGCCGAATGCTATCAATGCTTTTAAGGGGAGGTTTTTAGTTTGTGTCCTACTCCTCCAGCAATCTTAAAATTACACCCCCTTGACCCCCTTTCAAGATAAATTTGTAAATTTTTCGGTAGAAAAATTTCCCGGCCGAAGGCCGGTTACTCTTAAATTACAGGTTCGCTATCGCTCGCCAGGATAAAATCGACACCTAAATGGCACGAAAGGTCTTAAAATTGACAGAATGGGGCGGATATTCTTAACATCACCAAACTAATGGGGCAAACGTCTTAAAATCTCAAAAGCAATGGGGCTAGACATGAGGGAGAAAGGGGTAAAGAAAAAAAGTCCCTCAAGTGGAAATCTCCCCTTAACCCCTTCAATCAGACGACGATTGTTTTACTGGTTTTGTTCTATGTGGATGAGGGAAACAAAAGGCAGAACGGCCTGTCACGAATGCCTCCCCCAGAGTTGAAAGCGTGACAGGGCCAAAATCAAGGAATGTTCGAGCCAAAACGCCTGGCCACACGGAGTTTGAAGCAATTTAAGTCATAGGATGAGGGGAAGATGGATTCAGGGAGTGTTCCAGAGCTCAGCTGTTGAATAAAAGAAGGTTTGGGAGTATCGTTTCACTCTTGGATTGGAGAGTTGCACAGAGTAGGGATTGGGAGTAGGGGAGTAGGGGTGGGATTGTGTTGCAAGACGAGTACTACCTACTCAGCTTAAGAATGTAAACAGAGAAACTGATCTGGGAGTAACAATATCGAGTAACCTAAAACCGAGTCAACAATGTTCAGAAGTTGTTAAGAAGGCAAACAAAATAATTGGCTTTATAGGCAGGTCATTTGAGCATAAATCCAAAGAAGTTATCCTAACCCTTTACAATTCCTTAGTCCGCCCTCTTCTGGAATACTGCGTTCAATCCTGGTGCCCTTATTACCAAAAAGATATAAACATATAGAACGAGTTCAACGTAGAGTTACCAAAATGATACCTAGCCTAAAGAACAAACCATACGAAGAGCGTCTTAGAGAATTAAATCTATTTCCTTTAACCCAGCGCAGATTAAGAGGCTACTTAATTCAAGTGTTCAAAATCATCAAAGGCATCGACAATATGAACTGTAGTAAGTACTTCACTATCGACCAATCTAATTACACGCGGGGAAAACGGTTGGCAAAATTATTGGTAAATCTTTTAACTCGCACGAATCTAAGAATTTTCTTCTTCAATCGAGTTGTCAACTTGTGGAATGGGCTTCCCCTATACGTTATAGACTGGCAGCACCGTTGATTCATTTAAATTCCGCCTAGACAAATATCTCGCATCAAACCCGCGACTGACTGCGTTTGTAAATGAATAACTTTATCCTCCCCTCAGTTACTAACCCATATGTCCCCTACTAACTTCCTAGTCCTGCCACGTTAGTGGCAGGGCAGTAGTTCCCTTTCCAATGTTCCCTTACCCACTCTAAACCACTGTTTGGACACTTGATCCTCAGTGTTTTGGAGGACAAGCAACCTAGAAGGGTCACTAGATCTGTTGTTGCTTGATTTCCTTTGTACTCCTTTGTACTCTACGTAGAAGAGGTGGTATACACTGAGAGAGCTCTGAGGAACACTGAATATTGTAGTAGCGATAGAATAGCGAGAGAGATGCAACACTTATTTAGGGGAGGCTTCTAGTTTGTTCCCTAGACCTCCATCAAGCTTAAATGTACACTCCCAAAACACCTTTTCAAGATATATATGTACATTTTTCGGGAGAAAAATGCCCCGGCCTCCTAAATTACAGGCTCGCTATCGCTCGCCAGGAAATATCAACGCCTAAATGACACGAAAGGTCTTAAAATTAACAGAAATGGGTCGAAAATTCTTAAAATCGCCAAACTAATGGGCGCGAACGTCTTATAATCTGAAAACTAATGGGGCTAAACACGAGGGAGAAAGGGACCAGAAAAAATCCCTCGACTCCATTAATAGTGTAAGTAAAAAGGGGTAAAATTGCGGTTTACAGCTCAAAGTAAGTTATGTGTTTGGAAGTGTTACAATGGCCAACACAACGCTATTTCAGATTAATTAAGGGGAGATCTCCACTCGGGGGATTTTTTTTCTGGACCCCTTTCTCCCTCATGTTTAGCCCCATTGTTTTTCTAATTTTAAGACGTTCGCCCCATTATTTTGACGATTTTAAGAACTTTCGACCCATTTCTGTCAATTTTAAGACTTTTCGTGCCATTTAGGTGTCGATTTTATCCTGGCGAGCGATAGCGAGCCTGTAATTTAAGAGGAACCGGCCTTCGAAAGAGACATTACTCTACCGAAAAATGTACAAATATATCTTGAAAGGGGATATAGGGAGTGTAATTTTAAGCTTGATGGGAGGTCTAGGGAACAGACTAAAAAAATCCCGTTAACCCTTCATCTCCATAATTTTAATATAATCGTCTGGAGTTCGCTAGAGTAGAGCACAAATTGAGATCATGTCATTGAAAGATCTATACAAGAAAAACTAGAAAAATAAACTATCGGCATCTTCTGGTCGAAGTTTGTTCCAGGTATAACATATCAGTGTACGGTCGCGCTAATAAGTCATGTCCCAGCTGTCATTACGTTTGGCTTGCTCTGTGCTGTATTAATGTCTGTCAGATGTTGAAAAGGGTGGATAAGTGTAGGAACATGTTTGTATATTTCACTCGGTATGAAGAAATAAGAAATGAAGCTTAGATATTGCCGATACCAATTATTGATCAAAATATACTTGGTGCCGAGACATCACTTATTAGCGCGACTGTACCGTATATGAGATAGTTCCACATAAACGAGAGAGAGAGAGAGAGAGAGAGAGAGAGAGAGAGAGAGAGAGAGAGAGAGAGAGAGAGAGAGAGAGAGAGAGAGAGAGTTCAGAGGGTAGAAAGAGGGGGGTTGGGGGTGAGTGAGTGAGTGAGGGTAAACCAATGGGTGTGTGTGTGTGTGTGTGTGTGTGTGTGTGTGTGTGTGTGTATATATATATATGTATGTATGTGTATGTGTGTGTGTGTGTGTCTGGGTAACTTGGATCAATATTATCGACTCCTTCCTCCCCTTCCCTAGCAGTTGTTTCATGGTAACAGCTCGTCTGGTCCCTCTCTCTCTCTCCCGCTCCCAGTGTTGCTACCATAACTACCACCAGCGCTAATACCACTACCACCATAACTACCACCAGCGCTAATACCACTACCACCATAACTACCACCATTGCTACCATAACTACCACCAGCGCTAATACCACTACCACCATAACTACCACCATTGCTACCATAACTACCACCAACGCTACCATAACTACCACCAGCGCTAATACCACTACCACCATTGCTACCATAACTACCACCAACGCTACCATAACTACCACCATTGCTACCATAACTACCACCAATGCTACCATAACTACCATCATTGCTACCATAACTACCACCATTGCTACCATAACTACCACCACCGCTAATACCACTACCACTATTACTACCATAACTACCACCAACGCTACCATAACTACGACCAATGCTACCATAACTACCATCATTGCTACCATAACTACCACCATTACTACCATAACTACCACCAGCGCTAATACCACTACCACCATAACTACCACCATTGCTACCATAACTACCACCAGCGCTAATACCACTACCACCATAACTACCACCATTGCTACCATAACTACCACCAACGCTACCATAACTACCACCAGCGCTAATACCACTACCACCATAACTACCACCATTGATACCATAACTACCACCAGCGCTAATACCACTACCACCATAACTACCACCATTGCTACCATAACTACCACCAACGCTACCATAACTACCACCATTGATACCATAACTACCACCAGCGCTAATACCACTACCACCATAACTACCACCATTGCTACCATAACTACCACCAACGCTACCATAACTACCACCATTGCTACCATAACTACCACCAGCGCTAATACCACTACCACCATAACTACCACCATTGCTACCATAACTACCACCAACGCTACCATAACTACCACCAGCGCTAATACCACTACCACCATAACTACCACCATTGATACCATAACTACCACCAGCGCTAATACCATACCACTACCACCATAACTATCACCATTGCTACCATAACTACCACCAACGCTACCATCACTACCATAACTACCACCAATGCTACCATAACTACCATCATTGCTACCATAACTACCATCATTACTACCATAACTACCACCAGCGCTAATACTACTACCACCATTACTACCACCATAACTACCATAACTACCACCAGCGCTAATACAACTACCACCATTGCTACCATAACTACCACCAACGCTACCACCATTGCTACCACCAACGCTACCATAACTACCACCATTGCTACCATAACTACCACCAATGCTACCATTACTACCACCAGCGCTAACACCACTACCACCACTACCACCATTGCTACCATAACTACCACCAATGCTACCATAACTACCACCAATGTTACCACCATTACTACCACCAGTGCTACCATAACTACCATCATTGCTACCATAACTACCACCATTGCTACCATAACTACCATCATTGCTACCATAACTACCACCATTACTACCACCATAACTACCACCATTACTACCATAACTACCACCATTGCTACCATAACTACCACCATTGCTACCATAACTACCATCATTGCTACCATAACTACCACCATTGCTACCATAACTACCACCAACGCTACCATAACTACCACCATTGCTACCATAACTACCATCATTGCTACCATAACTACCACCATTGCTACCATAACTACCACCATTGCTACCATAACTACCACCAACGCTACCATAACTACCATCATTGCTACCATAACTACCATCATTGCTACCATAACTACCACCATTGCTACCATAACTACCACCAACGCTACCATAACTACCACCATTGCTACCATAACTACCACCATTGCTACCATAACTACCACCAACGCTACCATAACTACCACCATTGCTACCATAACTACCACCAATGCTACCATAACTACCACCATTACTACCACCAGCGCTAACACCACTACCACCACTACCACCATTGCTACCATAACTACCACCAATGCTACCATAACTACCACCAATGTTACCACCATAACTACCACCATTGCTACCATAACTACCATCATTGCTACCATAACTACCATCATTGCTACCATAACTACCACCATTACTACCACCATAACTACCACCATTACTACCACCATAACTACCACCATTACTACCATAACTACCACCATTGCTACCATAACTACCATCATTGCTACCATAACTACCACCATTACTACCATAACTACCACCATAACTACCACCATTACTACCATAACTACCACCATAACTACCACCATTACTACCATAACTACCACCATTGCTACCATAACTACCACCATTGCTACCATAACTACCATCATTGCTACCATAACTACCACCAATGCTACCATAACTACCATCATGGCTACCATAACTACCACCAGCGCTAATACCACTACCACCATAACTACCACCAGCGCTAATACCACTACCACCATTACTACCATAACTACCACCAATGCTACCATAACTACCATCATTGCTACCATAACTACCACCAGCGCTAATACCACTACCACCATAACTACCACCAGCGCTAATACCACTACCACCACTACTACCACCATAACTACCACCATTACTACCACCATTACTACCATAACTACCACCATTGCTACCATAACTACCATCATTGCTACCATAACTACCACCAGCGCTAATACCACTACCACCATAACTACCACCAGCGCTAATACCACTACCACCACTACTACCACCATAACTACCACCATTACTACCATAACTACCACCAGTATTGCCTCTAATAGTGCAGTTAACACAGTGTCCAACAGGGAGGACCACAGGTATTCATTACTTTAGTTGATTTCACTAGTTAGGTTTATTTGTAAATTAATTGGTGGGTTGGTGAAAACAAATATGAATTTATCCAGGTTCAGGAGTAATTTATAGCGAGGCCTTCCTTTGGGGTTAAGGGGAGACGTGGCCCTTTTCTAGACCACCTTCTCCCTCATCTTTAGCCCCATTATTTTGACGATTTTATGAACTTTCGCCCCATTTCTGTCAATTTTAAGACCTTTCCTGCCATTTAGGTGTCTATTTTTTCCTGGCGAGCGATAGCGAGCCTGTAATTTAAGAGGAACCGGCCTTCGGCCGGGACATTTTTCTACCGAAAAATGTACAAATTTGTCCTGAAAGTAGGTCTAGGGGGCGTCTTTTTAAGCTTGATGGAGGTCTAGCGAGGAAACTAGAAAAATAATAAAAATATTAAAAACTAGACCAAAAAGTGAAGGATCTGTCCTTAAGTGGCCCATTAATTACCCCTTCCATTCGTCTAATTATTACGTTATCCGAGTGCAGTTGGGTATATGTACAGGCTAAGATTAATATGCTGTAATCGAGAATGCATATTATATCGTAGGCTTGTACATCAACCTGTAACTGTCTTTATAGCCTCATGCTTAACCCTTTCACGCTCATATGACGCACAGGTTGCCAGATTAGCAATAAGAAATACCGGTGGAGTTCTCTCACTCTTATAATTACCTCTCCAAAATTAGTTTTCTGCCCACAGCTAACTCAAAGACAACTGCTGAGGTTGAAGTAACTAAACTAAAGGTTTCTCAATACCCCTGATGGTAACAAAGGCTTTAAAGTATCCCTAATAGGCTCAAAATCGCGTCATATGTCGGAGAGGGTTAATGAGCGAAATTTCGGTGTGAGTATCCTAGGTTCGAGTCCTTGAGAGTACCACTGTCTGTCCTGAGGAAAAGGGTGTCAGACAGGGAGGAATAGGGTGTCAGACAGGGAGGAATAGGGTGTCAGACAGGGATGAATAGGGTGTCAGACAGGGTGGAATAGGGTGTCAGACAGGGATGAATAGGGTGTCAATAGGGTGTCAGACAGGGAGGAATAGGGTGTCAGACAGGGAGGAATAGGGTGTCAGACAGGGTGGAATACTCTCTCCCTTTGTATTACAGATTTATATACACAGCATAATAACAGACATATCAAACATAGAAAACGGCTGTAACTTAGGAGGAACGAGGCTAAATATTCTGGCTTAAGGGGAGGTTTTTAGTTGATTCCCTAGACTTCCATCAAACTTAAAATTACTCCCCCTAGACCCCCTTTCAAGATAAATTTGTACATTTTTCGGTAGAAAAATGTCCTGGCCGAAGGCCGATTCCCCTTAAACTACAGGCTCGCTATCGCTCGCCAGGAAAAAATCGACACCTAAATGACACGCATGGTCTTAAAATTAACAGAAATGGGGTGAGGGTTCTTAAAATCGCCAAACTATTGGGGCGCACGTCTTAAAATCTCAAAAGCAATGGGGCTAAACATGAGGGAGAAAGGGGTCCAGACAAAAATCCCTCAAGTGGAAATCTCCCCTTAAGCCGGTGTCACACGAGCGCTTTTTCAGTCAATTTTCCATGAGCAACTTTTTTCTGGTGATATTTAGGGATATTTTTGCATTGGAATCGGAAACTAGATCGAATTTTATATTAGGTTAGGTAGTTTAATTCTCATGGAACTTGTATTGTGAAGCTACCAGACAACAATTGCCCGTAAAAATTGCCGGAAAAATCGCTCGGGTGAACCCCGCCTTTATGCCGACGATATCCTCCTAGCGGCAAGCTCAGTTACCGATCCTGAAAACAATATTTTTAAAGATAAGTGATGAATTAGAAAAACATAATTACAAGATGAACCAAAATTAATTGTATGCCTATCATTAAATCTCGTAAGTTCAATACCAACACTGAGAAACTGACTTGGAATGATCAACGGGACACTGATGATGTGGAGGGGCCATTTGAAAATGCTCTATGCCCAATTTAAGGGGGTGGGTGACCTGTTTTTGTTCTGTCCTTTTCTATCTTTCTCTGGCTTGTATCCATTTGGCCCCATTCAGCCTACTGTTTTAAGACGTTTATCCCCATCCAGGTGTCAATTTTTTACTGGTGAGCGGTAGCGAGCCAGCATATTTTTTATTTTTGTTTGACAGCAGGCTAAATTTGTACATTTTTCGATAGAAAAATGTCTCCGGCGAAGCCGGATTTCTTCATATAATGCTGGCTCGCTATCGCTCGCCAGGAAGAAATCGACACCTAGATGGGTATAAACGTCTTAAAATAGTTGGCTGAATGGGGCCGAACGGATACAAGCCCCAGGGACAGAGAGAAAAGGAGAGAAAGATAAAAAAAAAAAAAAAACGATGACCCCCCTTAACATAAATTCAACACACAATCATGGCTGGAAGATGGAGCTGAATAGATTTACCATTAGCATATCCATTCCAAGCATAAGATCTGCCACTCCTTGTACATCCTTGAAGCAATCTCTCTGCCTAAGATGCTAACCATTCATTGTACCTCCTTGAAACAATATCTCTTCTACCATCTACAATATCTCCCCGGAAGAGCGCGCAAGGTGTCTGAGATACTAACCACTCCTTGTACTTCCTTGAAGCAATCTCTCAGCCTAAGATGCTAAACCATTCATTGTACTTCTTTGAAACAATATCTCTGCTAAAAAAAAAAAAATATATATATATATATATATATATATATATATATATATGAAAAGTGGGGATTGGGCCTAAGTAAATAGATAGATAGATAGATAGACCATTTGACCACTTGCGAGTTTCGTTCTATAAGGAAGTTGGAGTTGTAGACAACGTTATTTAACAGAATTTCCAGCTAAAATACGGTCGTGGTACATTTATAAATACATAAAACCCAATTCAACATACCATTTATCCATCAGAGACCTACATTATTATTGCACTTCTGTTTAATATCGATGTTCACGGCTCCAACTTCCTTATAGCCTGAAACTCGCAGGTGGTCAATTCTACAATATCTCCCCGGAAGGTCAAGCAAGGTCTCTGAGATGCTGACCACTCCTCGTAACCAAGCTCGGCCCTGCTCCATCTCCGCTATAATATCCCGGTAAGGCCTCGCAAGGTCTCTGAGATGCTGACCACTCCTCGTAACCCTTTCGGCGGCGCTCCATCTACACTATCTTCCCGGAAGGCCTCGCAAGGTCTCTCAGATGCTGACCACTCCTCGTAACCCTTTCGGCGCCGCCCCATCTACACTATCTCCCCGGAAGGCCACGCAAGGTCTCTGAGATGCTGACCACTCCTCGTAACCCTTTCGGCGGCGCTCCATCTACACTATCTCCCCGGAAGGCCTCGCAAGGTCTCTGAGATGCTGACCACTCCTCGTAACCCTTTCGGCGGCGCTCCATCTACACTATCTCCCCGGAAGGCCACGCAAGGTCTCTGAGATGCTGACCACTCCTCGTAACCCCTTCGGCGCCGCTCTATCATCGGTATTGTCAACATTTATCGCGCGGGCTGTCCAATTAATCATTTTCGTCAACACCTCCGTACCGTAAAGAGGCCTTGCTGGAAACATTGGAGAGAGAGAGAGAGAGAGAGAGAGAGAGAGAGAGAGAGAGAGAGAGAGAGAGAGAGAGAGAGAGAGGAGAGAGAGAGAGAGAGAGAGAGAGAGAGAAGCGAGAGAGAGAGAGAGAGAGAGAGGATAGAGAAGCGGAGAAGAGAGAGAGAGAGAGAGAGAGAGAGAGAGAGAGAGAGAGAGAGAGAGAGAGAGAGAGAGAGAGAGAGAGACATGGAGAGAGAATCAGTGTTATAGACAATCCGCTCGTCATCAACACCCCCCCCCCTCTGAAACGGCTGCCGTCATCCCTCCCTTATCACACCACACACACACACACCATTACTAAACACACACACACACCAACACCATCATTACTACACATACACACACACACATACCATCACTACACACACACACACACCATTACTACATATTATACACACCATCACTACACATACACACACACACACACACATACACACCATCACTGAACATACACATAGACACTATCACTACACATACACACAAACACAGACACCATTACTATACACACACACAGACACTATTACTATACACACACACACACACACACACACACACACACACACACACACACACACACACACACACACATACACCATCATTCCTCCCTTATGACACCACTAAACTGAAGCCAGGCTATTCACTATTGGGAATGCCTCTGGAAGTGACTGACTAGGAAAAGGATTTGGGTGTTCTGATCAGCAGTGACCTAAAGTTGTCCAAGCAGTGCATTGAAGTAGAGAAGACAGCTCAGACATTATTGGCCTATATTAAGGGGAGATTTCCACTTGAGGGACTTTTTTCTTGACCCCCTTCTCCCTCATGTCTAGCCCCATTGCTCCTGAGATTTTAAGACGTTTGCCCCATTAGTTTGGTGATTTTAAAAATTTCCGCCCCATTCTGTCAATTTTAAGACCTTTCGTGCCATTTAGGTGTCGATTTTATCCTGGCGAGCGATAGCGAGCCTGTAGTTTAAGGGTAACTGGCCTTCGGCCGGGAAATTTTTCTACCAAAAAACGTACAAATTTATCTTGAAAGGGGTTCGAGGGGGTGAAATTTTAAGATTGCTGGAGGAGTTGGAAACAAACTAAAAACCTCCCCTTAATTAAGAGGCAATTTAAGTATAGAAATAAGGAAATAGTCCTCACACTTTACAACGCTCTGATACGGCCTCCCCTGGAGTATGCTGTTCAATTCTGGTCTCCAGCACTCAGGAAATATATAGAGCGACTGGAAAGAGTACAAACTAGGGCTACAAAGCTTATTTCATCGTTTAGAAGACTAAGCTATGAGGACCGGTTGAGAGCTCTTGATCTCTTTCCGCTGGAGACACGCAGACTACGAGGTCAGCTCATTGAAGTTTATAAAATACTTAAAGGGTTTGACAATGTGGATTATAGCAAAATGTTTAGCCTCAATATGAATACAACACGCAACCATGGCTGGAAATTAGAATTGAAAAGGTTCATCACCATTATTTGTGGAAACTTTTTCAAATATAAGATCGGCTCTACCTGGAACAAACTTCCCTCCGAAGTTGTCAACAGTTCTTCAGTAGAGAAGTTAAAGAAGAGACTAGATAGTATTTTGAACATTCTGTAAGATGTGCTAAAATTATTAATCAGTAGGCATGTGTAATTTCCCTTACAAACTAATTTCTTTCTATACTCTATAAAAACTGTCCTTGTGGGCATTTCCTGGCCCATAAGGTTACACTTCATCCTATTTACCGGTACGGCATTTTAGCCGGAGGGAGCGGAGGGTGGGGAGAGAGAGAGCCTTCTACTTTACTGTCCTATTCTTCCACTATAAACTGTCCCTGTCTAGTAGTGATTCTTCCACTATAAACTGTCCCTGTCTAGTAGTATTAAGGCCAGACCACCTAGTTGGGACCACAAGGTCTGTGTGGTCTGAGTATCTGTGTAACTCCTTCCACTTCGAGTATCTCCTCGGAATGGACCGCAAGATCTCTGAAGATACTAATTATTCCATTGTAACTCTCTCTCTCTCTCTCTCTCTCTCTCAAGGTCTGTGTGGTCTAAGTATCTGTGTAACTCCTTCCACTTCGAGTATCTCCTCGGAATGGACCGCAAGGACTCTGAGATACTAATTATCCCTTGTAACTCCTGGTAAAACACACACACACACACACACACACACACACACACACACACATACACACTCACTCTCTCTCTCTCTCTCTCCGTCAGCCCATAAAACCCATCAAAGGCGTGTTGTTTAGCTTTAATTAAATGCCCCAGCGCTAGTCTCCGTGTTGGCCGTACAGTCACGTTCAGTAGTCACGTTCCCCATTCCCTTTAACCCTGGCATTTAATTTCCTAAGAGGGTGGGGTGGGGGGGTTATTATATATATTATATATATATAATATATATAATATATATAATATATCTATATATATATATATTATATACGTATATATATATATATATATATATACACAGTATATATATATATGTGTGTGTGTGTGTGTGTGTGTCCCGAGACCTCAATCAAGCTTAAAAAACACCCCAAGGCTCCCCTTCGAGAACAAAAATATGTGATGCGTTTATTTTTCCGGTTGAATAATGTCCTGGCCATTCCTTACTAAAACACGGGCTCGCTATCACACGCCAGGCAAAACAAAATCGACACTTAAATGGCACGAAAGCTCTAATATTGGCAAAAAATTCGGCGAAAGTTCTAAAAAAAAAATCACCAAACTAATGGGGCAAACGTCTTGAAAATCTCATAACTAAAGGGGCTAAACATGAGGGAGAAGGGGGTGCAGAACAACTAATTAAAGGTTAATATCAGGGCGGGAGCTTATGACACGATTTGTTTACGGTCACTGTACCCCCCCTCCCCTCCCCTCCCCCCCCCCCACCCCACTACCTCCCCCTCCTCCCCTTGTACCCCCCTTTCCTCCCCTCCTCCCCTTGTACCCCCCCATTCCTCTTCCCCCTTCCCCCCCCCTCCCCCCCCCTTTCCTCCTCCTTCCCCCTTCCCCCACCCTTGTACCCCGCTCCTCCCCTCTTCTCTTTCATTTCACCTCTTCACATCTCCTCAGGCTCTCTCTCTCTCTCTCTCTCTCTCTCTCTAAGGAGAATAACCATTGGCTGTGGAAATAAAATGCTATTATTATTCTCTCTCTCTCTCTCTCTCTCTTCCAATTTCTCCGTCTTCGTCTTCTTCTGTCCCCCCCTCTCTTCCATAAACCCCCGATGTTTTGTATCTCCCTTCCCACTAATTAACATTCTCTCCCTTACCCCCCCCCCCATGACCCCACCTCATTCGTCGTCACCTCCTCCTCCTCCTCTTCTTCCAAGCCTAATTCCTACTTTATTAGTATTATTATTTCCTCTTCTTCTTCCTCCTCCTCTTCCCCTCTTCCTCTTCCTCCTCCTATTCTTCTTCTTCTTCTTCTTCTTCTTCTTCTTCTTCTTCTTCTTCTTCTTCTTCTCTTCTTCCTTTCCAACTCTTCCTTCTACTCCATAACGTCCTACTCCACCAACTTTTCTTCTTCCTCTTCTTCTTCTTCCTCCTCCTCCTCTTCCTCACTCCCCTCCTCCCACCCCTATTTACTTGCTCCCTTCCTTTCATATATTCCAGCCAATACTCCTCACTCCACCTCTTCCTCTCCTCCACCTCTCCCCCCTTCCCCCTCCTCCACCTCTTCCTCTCACCCCCTTCCTCATCTTCCCATGTTCCACCTCTTCCCCCCCCCCCCCCATCCACCTCTTCCCCCCCCTCCACCACTTCCCCCCTCTACCTCTTCCTCTCCTCTCCCTCCCCCTCTTCCTCACACCACCTCCACCTCCTCCCCTCTCCTTCCCCCCCCTTCCTCTCTTCCCCATCTCCCCCCTCCTCCCTCCCCCCCCCTCTCTCCTTTTTCTCTGCCTTTCATATATTCCATCCGATCTTCACAGGGCTTTGCAGATTCCAATTACGCTTTTTCTATCCAGCCACGTCCTTCAGATGGTTCAGTCTCTCTCTCTCTCTCTCTAGTTCAATCTTATGTTTTCTCTGCCTGTCCTGTCCTCTCTCTCTCTCTCTCTCTCTAGTTCAATCTTCTTATGTTTTCTCTGGCTTTCGGTTCTCTCTCTCTCTCTCTCTCTCTCTTTCTCTCTCACACACACTAAAACAGAGGATGGTAACACGCTTCCTAAATAAGGCTCTCTATATTTAAACACACACACACACACACACGTACACTGGTTAATATATGGCCCCCTACATAGCAAAAGTTCCATGCTGTGTTGGGGGGGTAGGGGGGGCGGGTGCAGGAAGGTCTGACATATATAGGAGAAAGGATGTGTGTGTGTGTGTGTGTGTGTGTGTGTGTGTGTGTGTGTGTGTGTGTTAGAGAAAGAGGGAGGTGGCAAGGGGGAAGCTATATATTGCAAAAAGCTAAAGGGGGGGGGGGGGGGGGGGGGGGGGCTGTAGAGAATTTGAGTCGTAAATATCGTTGGGGGGTTTGGCGACAGGTATGGAGGGGGGGGGGGGTCTGTAATGAATTGGGGTACATAGGTAGTGTACTGTTGGTGTGTGTGTGTGTGTGTTGTGTGTTGTGTAACAACAACAACCACTATAATTCATCTATCCTAACAACAACAACAACAACAACAACCACAACAACAACCACTATAATTTATCTATCCTAACAACAACAACCACAACAACCACTATAATTCATCTATCCTAACAACAACAACCACAACAACAACCACAACAACAACAACAACCACAACAACCACTATAATTCATCCATCCTAACAACAACAACCACAACCACAACAACCACTATAATTCATCTATCCTAACAACAACAACAACCACAACAACAACCACTATAATTCATCTATCCTAACAACAACCACAACAACAACCACAACAACAACAACAACCACAACAACCACTATAATTCATCTATCCTAACAACAACAACCACAACCACAACAACAACAACCACAACAACCACTATAATTCATCTATCCTAACAACAACCACAACAACAACCACAACCACAATAACAACCACAACAACAACAACAACAACAACCACAACAACAACAACAACCACAACAACAACCACTATAATTCATCTATCCTAACAACCACAACAACCACAACAACAACAACAACCACTATAATTCATCTATCCTAACAACCACAACAACAACAACAACCACAACAACAACAACCACAACAACCACTATAATTCATCTATCCTAACAACAACCACAACAACAACCACAACAACCACAACAACAACAACCACTATAATTCATCTATCCTAACAACAACAACCACAACAACAACAACCACCACAACAACCACAACAACAACCACAACAACAACAACCACAACCACAACAACAACCACAACAACAACAACCACTATAATTCATCTATCCTAACAACAACAACCACAACAACAACAACAACCACAACAACCACAACAACAACAACAACAACAACCACTATAATTCATCTATCCTAACAACAACCACAACAACCACAACAACAACAACCACAACAACAACAACCACTATAATTCATCTATCCTAACAACAACAACCACAACAACAACAACCACAACAACAACAACAACAACCACTATAATTCATCTATCCTAACAACAACCACAACAACAACAACAACCACAACAACCACTATAATTCATCTATCCTAACCACCACAACAACAACAACCACAACAACAACCACAACAACAACCACAACAACAACCACCACAACAACAACCACTATAATTCATATATCCTAACAACAACAACAACAACAACAACCACTATAATTCATCTATCCTAACAACAACAACCACAACAACAACCACTATAATTCATCTATCCTAACAACAACAACCACAACAACAACAACAACAACAACAACCACTATAATTCATCTATCCTAACAACAACAACAACAACAACCACCACAACAACAACCACAACAACACCCACTATAATTCATCTATCCTAACAACAACAACAACAACCACAACCACTATAATGCATCTATCCTAACAACAACAACCACAACAACAACAACAACCACAACAACAACCACAACAACAACAACCACAACAACAACCACAACAACAACAACCACAACAACAACCACAATAATTCATCTATTCTAACAACAACCACAACAACAACCACAACAACCACTATAATTCATCTATCCTAACAACCACAACCACCACAACAACAACCACAACAACCACCACAACAACAACAACCACTATAATTCATCTATCCTAACAACCACAACCACAAGATACAGCCTACCTGCCAATCCCGCCTCACACCAGTATATGAATTAATGATCTTGTCACCTGTGTTTACCTTTATACCGTTCGGTCTCTTCAATATGCCATGTCAAGCTGCGGTTACCGTAGTTTAGGCAATACCGTAATTATGTTACCTAAGATTACTATTCCTCACTCCCACTCTCACTTTCTCACTTTCTCTCTCTCTCTTACTTACTCTCTCTCACACTTTCTCTCACTTTCTCTCTCTCTCACTCACTCACTCTCACACTCACACTCTCTCTCTCTCTCTCTCTCACTTACTCACTTTCTCTCTCTCTCTCTCTCTCTCTCCTTTCCACCTAGTAGCAAATGTTGTTAGAACTGAGTCCGGACTGACTAGTAGGGACCACAAGAAGGTCTGTGCAGAGTCTGTGTATATATGTAACTCTATGTAACTATATCTCACTCACTATCTCACAATCACTATCTCTCACTCACTCTCACACGCACACACTCTCATTCTATCTCTTTCACTGTCTTACTCACTCACTCACTCTCACACACACACACTCTCGCTCTCTCTCTCACCCCTACAACACACACACACACACCGACCAACTTTTCCCCCCCCCCCCCCCCCCCATAAACTAAAACAAACGCCCGCCAAATTTCCCCCCCCCCCCCCCCCCCCCCCCCCCGCTAAAAGTCCGACACGCGCGTAAATTTCCCGCCCCGCAAAATCCGCTGCATATTTTACGTTCTGCAAATTTGAACCGCCTAAGTTCTGATCTATAATTAAACTTGATCAATTATGCAGGATGAAATGTGTTCCGTAGGGTTGGCAGCCGGTATTTTTTGTATTTCATCCCCTCAACCTTTTCGTTTATATATATATATTTTATATATATATATATATATATATATATATATATATATATATATATATTTTATATATATTAATGTAGTTTTTGTTAGCTTGTATTATTATTGTATTTATTTGTTTAAGGGGAGATTTCCACTGGAGTGATTTTTTTTCTGGACACCTTTCTCCCTCACGTTTAGCCCCATTGCTTTTGAGATTTTAAGACTTTCGCCCCATTAGTTTGGCGATTTTAAGAACTGTCGCCCCATTTTTTTTCAATTTTAAGACTTTTCGTGCCATTTAGGTGTCGACTTTTTCCTGGCGAGCGATAGCGAGCCTGCATTTTAAGAGGAACCGGCCTTCGGACGAGACATTTTTCTACCGAAAAATGTACTCATTTATCTTGAAAGGGGGTCTAGCGGGTGTAATTTTAAGCTTGATGGAGGTCTAGGGAACACACTAAAAACCTCCCCTTAAACTATGGAATGGGCAGTGGGGCTGGGGGGAGTGGATTAGTGTTTTGGTTAACCCTAATTATTACCTTTTGGGAAACGGGAAGGAGGGGGGGGGGGGGGGTGGAGGGAGAGAATATAGACGTGTTTTTTTATGGGGGGGGGGGGGGGTTGAGTTGTATAGGGCCCAAGTAAAAGCTTATTATCAACCCTTTCCGTACTATGACATTATTCTTTATTTCATTATAATACACATATATATATATATATATATATATATATATATATATATATATATATATATATACTAAGCGTCAATTTCTCTCTAGCTCCCGTTCCGAGATTCAATAGCGCTAGACATCCAAGACAATAGTCGACATACTCTATTACTGAAAAACTATTACCCATCTCCTTGCTCAAGGGACACAGTACCAACCAGGGCTAGTGAAAAAAAAAGTCAAGACGCTCTCCACTAGACCACCAGGCTATATACCTTGTTCCAAACGATTAGGCCAAAACTCTTGAACATTAAAGGGAGATCTCCACTTGAGGGATTTTTTTCTTGACCCCTTTCTCCCTCATGTTTAGCCCCATTGCTTTTGATATTATAAAACGTTTGCCCCATTAGTTTAGCGATGTTAAGAACTTTCGCCCCATATTAAGACCTTTCGTGCAATTCAGGTGTCGATTTTATCCTGGCGAGCGATAGCGAGCCTGTAATTTAAGAGGAACCGGCCTTCGGCCTGGACATTTTTCTACCGAAAACTGTAAAAATGTATCTTGAAAGGGGCTCAAGGGGGTGTAATTTTAAGCTTGATGGAGGTCTAGGGAACAAACTAAATACCTCTCCTTAACCTCTATAACTCACACACGACTAGAGTGGTCGAGCTAATATGTCTACCAGTTGGGAAGGGTCAGCCAGGGAATAGGTGTGGAAATGTACAGCCCATTTGCCCCAGCCCTTTGTGAGTTTCAGAGGTTCGGGTTCAAGCGTTTTGGCCTACTTACTTGGCATAGGGTATAAATAGTCTATGCAGCTACGGAAGGACCTGTGGAAGTAAAAAGCAACAATTGAGACCGTTTTAACCCTTTACCCCTTCTGTACCGGTAACGTTTTTTGTAATTTGATGCTGGCTATATTTAGACGATTTTGTTAAGGGGAGATCTCCACTTGAGGGATTTTTTTCTTGACCCCTTTCTCCCACATGTTTAGCCCCATTGTTTTTGATATTATAAAACGTTTGCCCCATTAGTTTAGCGATTTTAAGAATTTTCACCCCATATTAAGACCTTTCGTGCAATTCAGGTGTCAATTTTATCCTGGCGAGCGATAGCGAGCCTGTAATTTAAGAGGAACCGGCTTTCAGCCGGGAAATTTTTCTACCGAAAAATTTACAAATTTATCTTGAAAGGGGGTCTAGGGGGAGTAATTTTAAGATTGATGGAATTCTAGGGAACGAACTAAAAACCTCCCCTTAAGTTTAAGAAGGATCTGTGGTAGTAAAAAGGGTTAAATGAGACCGTTCGCAGCCTGTTCATATCTAGAGGCCCTTTTTAAACGAATAAAATCGTCTAACAGCAGCCAGCATGAAGTTAAAAGGACGTCACCGGTACAGAAGGGGTTAAAGTTCAAAATGTCCTTCCTAAGCTGAATACAATCGTCTAATGTTACCCAGAAGAAAACAAAAAAATACAGCCTGCTACTGAAAAGGTTAAGGGGGCGTTTTTAATGGACACCCTTTTTTCATGTTTAGCCTCAGTAGTTTTGACACTTTCATACGTTTTCCCCATTAGTTTGGTAATTTTCAGACCTTTCGCCCCATTTTGTTGTCAATTTTAAGACCTTTCGTGACATTTAGGTGTCGATTTGTATTTCTGGCGAGCGATAGCAAGCCTGCAATTAAGGAGAACCAGCCTTTGGCCGGGATTTATACCTACCGAAAAATGTACAAAAATATCTCGAAGAGGGGTTTTCAGGGTAATATTTAAGCTTAATGGAGGTCTACATAATTAAATAGAAACCGGTTATTATATATATATATATATATATATATATATATATATATATATATATATATATATATATATATAGAGAGAGAGAGAGAGAGAGAGAGAGAATATATAAATATTATAAATACAAAAAATCCTTAAGGGTGGATACAAACAAAGCAATGTCCATTATTTAGTGTTAGCCTGCAGGGACACTTCAATTATGTATAGGGTATAGAGGCAGACAGAGAATACATTAAGGGGAGATGAATCGTTTTTCTGGTCCCCATTCTCCCTCGTGTAAAGCCCCATATGTTTTGAGATGATAAGATTGGCGATTTAAACACCTTTTGCCCAATTTTGTCATCAATTTTAAGACCTTTCGTGCCATTTAGGTGTCGATATTTTCCTGGCGAGCGAAAGCGAGCCCGAAATTTTAAGAGGAATCGGCCTTCGGCCCGAAATTTTTTCTACCGAAAAATGTACAAATTTATCTTGAAGGGGGGTCTAGGGGGTGTTTTTCTAAGCTTGATGGAGGTCTAGCGAGGAAACTAAGAAATAAAGGAATATTTGAATTAAAAGAAAAAAAAACCCGGCCCATTTTCCCATAAATTACAAGTATAGACAGGCCATATATAAAAGGGGGGCAGGAGGGGGGGGGGGGGGCAGAGGGGGGGGGGGGAATTTATTCACATAGGAAATTGCGGAGCCCCCCCCCCCGGAATCGATGGGATTTTTTTTTTTTTTTTTAGTTTGTTCCCTAGCCCTCCATCGCACTTTTTTCCGTCTCCACGTTTATTTGCTTGATTAGTATTGTATTAGTTTCCTCCCTAGACCTCCCTCCGTCAAGCTTAAGGGGAGGTATTTAGTTTGTTCCCTAGATCTCCATCAAGCTTAAAATTACACCCCCTTGAGTCCCTTTCAAGATAAATTTGTACATTTTTCGGTAGAAAAATGTCCCGGCCGAAGGCCGGTTCCTCTTAAATTACAGGCTCGCTTTCGCTCGCCAGGATAACATTGACACCTGAATTGCACGAAAGGTCTTAATATGGGGTGAAAGTTCTTAAAATCGCTAAACTAATGGGGCAAACGTTTTATAATATCAAAAGCAATGTGGCTAAACATGAGGGAGAAAGGGGTCAAGAAAAAAATCTCTCAAGTGGAGATCTCCCCTTAAACAAATTACCCCCCCCCCCCCCCCCCTCCAACCCCTTCCAGTTGAACGTTTATATTTTCGGTAGATAAAAAGGTTTGGCGATCTTAAGAACTTTTGCCCCATTTACGTCAATGTTAAGACCTTTCGTACCATTTAGGGGTCGATTTTTTTCCTGGCGAGCGATAGCGAGCCTGTAATTTAAGAGGAAAATTTAGAAATTGATCTAGGGGTGTAATGTTAAGCTTGATGGAGGTCTACGGAACAAACTAAAAACCTCCCCTTAAGCTTACGACGCCCAGGGGTTCTTTCGTTACCAAGACACACACTACGACCTATATATATATATATATATATATATATATACAGTATATATATTTACTTATGTCTGTATTTAGTTATGTATTAATTTAGTGATGTATTAATTTAGTTATGTATTAATTTAGTTATGTATTAATTTAGTTATGTATTAATTTAGTGATGTATTAATTTAGTATTGTATTAATTTAGTTATGTATTAATTTAGTTATGTATTAATTTAGTTATGTATTAATTTAGTTATGTATTAATTTAGTTATGTATTAATTTAGTTATGTATTAATTTAATTATGTATTAATTTAATTATGTATTAATTTATGTATTAATTTAGTTATGTATGTATTAATTTATGTATTAATTTAGTTATGTATGTATTAATTTATGTATTAATTTAGTTATGTATTAATTTAGTTATGTATTAATTTAGTTATGTATTAATTTAGTTATGTATTAATTTAGTTATGTATTAATTTAGTTATGTATTAATTTAGTTATGTATTAATTTATCATTTACGTTCAGGACACGACTACAACTTTTCTTTAGTTAGGCCTATATATATATTTTTTTTTTTTGGAACATTATACATCGGCATTGATACAGTCATAGAGTACAGTAGATCTGGACTGGACACGAACATGGAACTTTGCACTTAGGGACCCGAAGTTCGAACCTCGAAACCGCGAAAATATGATATTTTCGCGGTTTCAAAGTTCGAACTTGGGGGTCGGTTCGTTCTCCGATTTTGGGTCCCTAAGTGCAAAGTTCCATGTTCGTGTCCAGTCCAAATCTACTGTACTCTATGATATAACCAATGAAATATGAAGGATATTAGCGAACTCTATATCTCATTTACGAATCGACGAATTATATACCCTGCACTCTCGGGTCCAATCTAATTAAGGGAGCCCACCTCGCTTTTTTCCCTTTCTCTCCCTCTCTCTTTGGGTTGTATCAATTCGGCCCCATTCAGCCTACTGTTTTAATACGTTTACCCCCATCCAGGTGTCGATATTTTCCTGGCGAGCGGTAGCGAGCCAGCATATATATATTTTTGTTTTGACAGGAAACTAAATTTGTACATTTTTCGATAGACAAATTTCTCCGGCGAAGCCGGATTTCTCCATACAATGCTGGTTCGCTATCGCTCGTCAGGAAGAAATCGACACCTGGATGGGGATAAACGTCTTAAAACAGTTGGCTGAATGGGGCCGAATGGATACAAGCCAGAGAAAGAGAGAAAAGGAGAGAAAGAGAAAAACAAGCAGGTGACCCCCCTTAAATCGGCCCAGGTACCGGTAATTTTTCTAATTGGAAGTGATTTTTGTTTGGCCGGCAACGTGGGTGGCTAACCTGCTTTCCATAACCAGGTAATATATATCGAGAAGGCGGTTCATTACTGGGAGCACAGGATAGTATAGAGTTTTCTTGTCTTTATTAGCCCGGCAGTACAAGCCTCAACACATTTAGGGGATTGTTGTTACTCGAAGGGAACGTGTTTGTGCGCATATATATACTGTGTGTGTGTGTGTAGAAAGTGGGAATGAGAGTGTGTAGTACGGTACCATTCAAAAGTCGGGTCCAACCTTTAACCCTCTCCGACATATGACGCGATGTTGAGCCTATTGGGGATACTTTAAAACCTTTGTTACCAGCAGGGGTATTTAGAAACCTTTAGTTTAGTTATTTCAACCTCTGCAGTTGTCTTTGAGTTAGCTGTGTTGAGCCTATTGGGGATACTTTAAAGCCTTTGTTACCATCAGGGGTATTTAGAAACCTTTAGTTTAGTTATTTCAACCTCTGCAGTTGTCTTTGAGTTAGCTGTGTTGAGCCTATTGGGGATACTTTAAAACCTTTGTTACCATCAGGGGTATTTAGAAACCTTTAGTTTAGTTACTTCAACCTCTGCAGTTGTCTTTGAGTTAGCTGTGTTGAGCCTATTGGGGATACTTTAAAGCCTTTGTTACCATCAGGGGTATTTAGAAACCTTTAGTTTAGTCATTTCAACCTCTGCAGTTGTCTCTGAGTTAGCTGTGTTGAGCCTATTGGGGATACTTTAAAACCTTTGTTACCATCAGGGGTATTTAGAAACCTTTAGTTTAGTTACTTCAACCTCTGCAGTTGTCTTTGAGTTAGCTGTGTTGAGCCTATTGGGGATACTTTAAAGCCTTTGTTACCATCAGGGGTATTTAGAAACCTTTAGTTTAGTTACTTCAACCTCTGCAGTTGTCTTTGAGTTAGCTGTGTTGAGCCTATTGGGGATACTTTAAAGCCTTTGTTACCATCAGGGGTATTTAGAAACCTTTAGTTTAGTCACTTCAACCTCTGCAGTTGTCTTTGAGTTAGCTGTGTTGAGCCTATTGGGGATATTTTAAAGCCTTTGTTACCATCAGGGGTATTTAGAAACCTTTAGTTTAGTTACTTCAACCTCTGCAGTTGTCTTTGAGTTAGCTGTGTTGAGCCTATTGGGGATACTTTAAAACCTTTGTTACCATCAGGGGTATTTAGAAACCTTTAGTTTAGTTACTTCAACCTCTGCAGTTGTCTTTGAGTTAGCTGTGGGCAGAAAACTAATTTTGGAGAGGTAATTATAAGAGTGAGAGAACTCTATTTATTATTGCTAATCTGGCAACCTCTGCGTCATATGAGTCTGAAGGGGTTAAAATTGTACTCCGTTTTGACAACACTCCTAAATATACAGTAGTAACCAGGGGGGGGGGGGGCAAAGGTGTCGCGTTCAACTCACAATTGACAGGGCTGGGGTTCGATTCCCATGCAGCGCGAGAGACAGACGTGCTATAGTCTGTTCCAAATAGGTAGGTCAAACAGTGTGAAACATAACCTCTGTAACTAAACAAAAAAAAGGGGCTAGAGCAAATGGACTGTAAAATATTCACATGCAGTATATTCCTTGACTGACTCTTCCCAAAGGGTAGACATAATATTAGCTCGATTACTCTAGGCGTTTTCGAGTTACAGAGGGTTTTTGAGAGAGGTCATGATTTATCGCCTACTTTACAGCGAATTATAGAGTCCCTAGATAAAGGCAAAGGTGGCCTATTCAACTTAAGGGGAGATTTCCACTTGAGTTTTTTTTTGTTTTCTTTACCCCTTTCTCCCTCATGTTTAGCCCCATTGCTTTTGAGATTTTAAGACGTTCGCCCCATTAGTTTGGCGATTTTAAGAACTTTCACCCCATTTGTCACTTTTAAGACCTTTCGTCCCATTTAGGTGTCGATTTTTTCCTGGCGAGTGATAGCGAGCCTGTAATTTAAGAGAAACCGGCCTTCGGCCGGGACATTTTTCTACCGAAAAATGTACAAATTTATCTTGAAAGGGGGTCATGGGGGTGTAATTTCAAGCTTGATGGAAGTCTAGGAAACACACTAAAAACCTCCCCTTAAGCCGGTACCACACCAGCGCTTTTTCCCTCAACATTTATCCTCAACACTGGTCTGGCAGCTTATGAGGTCAAAATTTAGACTATTTCGGTCACCTAAGTTCATCTACCACCAGTCTAGTTTCTGATACCAGTGCAAAATATTCCAGAAACGTTGCCAGAAAAATGTTGATCGTTGAATGTGGACTATAAAAGCTCTCGTGTGATACCGGCTTTACAATCTGCATGTCCCGGGTTCGATTCCCAGGCAGTCTCTTAACACCCTATGCCTCTGTTGACCTAGCAGTAAATAGGAAGCTGGAGTTAGTGGACATTTGTAATGTCCCACTCTTCCCTCAACCAACCACTCACCCACCCAACCATCCCCCCTACCACCCCTCAACCAACCAACCAACCACCCACCTAACCATGCCACCTAACGTCCCCACCTTCCCTCAACCAACCACCCACCACCTACCTAACCAACCCACCACCTCTCAACCAACCATCCCACCTCACCCCACCTACCACCCCTCAACCAACCAACCAACCACCCACCTAACCATGCCACCTAACCAACCCACCTACCACCCCCCAACCAACCAACCCACCACCTCTCAACCAACCACCCACCCACCCACCTAACCATGCCACTTAACCAACCCACCTCACCCCACCCACCACCTACCTAACCAACCCCCCACCTCTCAACCAACCGTCCACCCACCTCACCCCACCTACCACCCCTCAACCAACCAACCAACCACCCACCTAACCATGCCACCTAACCAACCCACTTCACCCCACCCACCATGCCACCTAACCAACCCACCTCACCCCACCCACCACCTCTCAACCAACCAACCAACCACCTAACCATGCCACCTAACCAACCCACATACCACCCCTCAACCAACCAACCGTCCACCCACCCACCCAACCACTCCCCCACCTCACCAATTAAACTTACTTGCTCCCTCACTAACACAATTTATTCACTTCTATTCTCTTCCAACTAGCTAGCTCTCTCTCTCTCTCTCTCTCTCTCTCTCTCTCTCTCTCTCTCTCTCTCGTCCTTTCATTCACCCATTCACTCTCCCCCTCATACTCGCAAGGGTTCTCTCTCTCTCTCTCTCTCTCTCTCTCTCTCTCCCATTCACTCTCCCCCTCATACTCCCAAGGGTTCTCTCTCTCTCTCTCTCTCTCGCTCTCTCTCTCTCTCTCTCTCTCTCGTCCTTTCATTCACCCATTCACTCTCCCCCTCATACTTCCAAGGGCTCGCTCGCTCTCGCGCGCTCTCTCTCTCTCTCTCTCTCATTCAGGAGGGATATTCCAGACTCTCGTATCTCTCCTAATGTAACTCAATTTCACTATCTCACTCCCTCACTCACTCCTACTCCCACTCTCTCTCTCTCTCTCTCTCTCTCTCTCTCTCTCTCTCTCTCTCTCTCATAGCTTTGATGGCTACAGTTAAAACAAAAACAAAATATGTTGAATATCAATAAAATATATGCTGGTACGCAATACACAACAAGACTATGTACAATCGCGGGTATGTTGTCATAGATTCCAGTGGTTATCGCTCAAGAAGTGTTATGGGTATCTTTATAGTTACTGGGAAAAGTGCTTATCCCTCAGAGTATTAGTCAGTGTCCGATACTTTCTGAAATATCTGACCACACTTATTAACCTCGACCGTACACAGTAAGGACATTCACACGTACACAGCAACTATACATACATACATACATACATACATACATACATACATAAGTAACAACGACACGAAAATATTTGGTTGAGCCCGAGTTTTATCTTTTACTTTACTACTCACTTAAGGGGGTACTACTTTACTGCTCACTTAAGGGGGTACTACTTTACTGCTCACTTAAGGGGTACTACTTTACTGCTCACTTAAGGGGGTACTACTTTACTGCTCACTTAAGGGGTACTACTTTACTGCTCACTTAAGGGGGTACTACTTTACTGCTCACTTAAGGGGGTACTACTTTACTGCTAACTTAAGGGGGTACTACTTTACTGCTCACTTAAGGGGGTACTACTTTACTGCTAACTTAAGGGGGTACTACTTTACTGCTAACTTAAGGGGGTACTACTTTACTGCTCACTTAAGGGGGTACTACTTTACTGCTCACTTAAGGGGGTACTACTTTACTGCTCACTTAAGGGGTACTACTTTACTGCTTACTTAGGGGGGTACTACTTTACTGCTCACTTAAGGGGGTACTACTTTACTGCTCACTTAAGGGGGTACTACTTTACTGCTCACTTAAGGGGTACTACTTTACTGCTCACTTAAGGGGGTACTACTTTACTGCTCACTTAAGGGGGTACTACTTTACTGCTAACTTAAGGGGGTACTACTTTACTGCTCACTTAAGGGGGTACTACTTTACTGCTCACTTAAGGGGGTACTACTTTACTGCTCACTTAAGGGGGTACTACTTTACTGCTCACTTAAGGGGGTACTACTTTACTGCTAACTTAAGGGGGTACTACTTCACTGCTCACTTAAGGGGGTACTACTTTACTGCTAACTTAAGGGGGTACTACTTTACTGCTCACTTAAGGGGGTACTACTTTACTGCTCACTTAAGGGGGTACTACTCGCTTTTTCTGGACCTCCTTCTCCCTCGTGTTTAGCATATTAGTTTTGAGATTTTAAGACGTTCCAGAACTTCCATTAGTTTGCCGATTTTAAGACCTTTCGCCCCATTTCTTTGTCAATATTACGACCTTACGTTTCATTTAGGTGTAAACAAAATCCTGGCGAGCGATAGCGAGCTTGTAATTTTAAGAGAAACCGGCCTGTGGCCGGGAAATTTTGCTACCGAAAAATTTATTTCTAATTTATTTCTAAGCTTGATGGAGGTCTAGCGAGAAAACTAAAAAATAAATGAATAAATTAATTAATAGCCCCCCCAAAACCGGCCACCAGCCCCCTTTAACAACTTACTCTTCCTCTAACCAATTACTCTACTCTCCTACTTTACTCCAGCCATCCAGTTCCAGTCCAACAAAACACACACATAACGAGGCGATTTCTCCTTCAGATTCGCGAACCCTTATAACCTTTACCCGATGACGGTATGACATTATATACCCCGAGATTATATTTTCCTGTGTTTAATTAAGAGGGGATGGGCCGGTTTTCGGGATCACTTTCTCCCTCATGTTTAACCCCATTCGTTTTCAGATGTTAAGATGTTTGCCCCATTAGTTAGTCGATTTTAAGACCTTTCGCCCCATTTCTTCGTCAATATTTAGACCTTTCGTGATATTTAGGTGACGATTTTTTCCCTGGCAAACGCTACTGAGCCTGTAATGTTGGAAGAACCGGCCTTCGGCCGGGAAATTTTTCTACCGAAAAATGTACAAATTAATCTAATGGATGTTTTTTTTTTTTTTTAATTTGATGGAGGTCTTGGGAGGAAACTAGAAAAATAATGAATACATGCAAAAATCGCCCAAAAAGTGAACCATCCCTCCTTAAGCGAGAGACATTTTATCCTTTGCCTGATGACGGAGCACGAGAGATCATGATATGGAGCCTAAATCGGGACCCGCTCTACGGTACTATTACCGTGGCCGTATATTGCATGATGTCATCCCGGGCGTATCTTTTGACGGGTGGCGGGG
Organism: Paralithodes platypus; assembly: GCA_032716605.1. NCBI lineage: Eukaryota > Metazoa > Arthropoda > Malacostraca > Decapoda > Lithodidae > Paralithodes > Paralithodes platypus. Next base: position 27,072,667 of record CM064563.1, read on the forward strand.
GGGGTGCATAATGGAGGGGTAGATGGGTGGGTGGGGGGTGGCGGGTAGTAAATGGGGGGGGGGGGGGGTGTACATGGTGGGGGGGGGGGGGGTACATGATGGAGGGGTAGATGGGTGGATGGGGGTGGCGGGTAGTAATGGGGGGGGGGGGTACATGGTGGGGGGGGGTACATGATGGAGGGATAGATGGGTGGATGGGGGGTGGCGGGTAGTAAATGGGGGGGGTACATGGTGGGGAGGGGGGGGGGTACATGATGGAGGGGTAGATGGGTGGGTGGGGGGTGGCGGGTAGTAAATGGGGGGGGGGTTACATGGTGGAGGGGATAGTACATAGGTGGGGAGGGGGTAGTACATAGGAGGGGGGGGGGAGGTACATGGTGGAGGGGGGTACATGGGTGGGTGGAGGGAGAGTGGTACACCATGGTAGGGGATACACGGGTAGGTGTGGGGGTGGGGGGGGGGGGGGGAAGGGGGGCAGTGAAAATGTCAGTTGGTGGAGATAGTGAAGGGTATTTTGTGATAGCTCGATATAACCTACACACAGACACACACACACACACACACACAGTCTTCATCTTTCATTATTATTATCATATACGCCAAAACACAATCACAAAGGACGAATTTTTCTTTTGATTGGCAAAATATTATACAAGAGAAGTACCCCTATATAATGATACATACCTCAGAGATCGTGGAAAGTGTTTAAGGGGAGATTTCCACCCGGAGGATTTTTTTCTGGACCTCTTTCTCCCTCATGTTTAGCCCCATTGCTTTTGAGATTTAAAGACGCTTGCCCCATTAGTTTGGCGATTTTAAGAACCCTCGCCCCATTTCTGTCAAGGGGTACCTCCCCTTAACTCTTTCACGCTTTTATGACGCAGAGGTTGCCAGATTGACAATAAGAAATAGAATTCTCTCACTCTTATAATTACCTCTCCAAAAATTAGTTTTCTGCCCACAGCTAACTCAAAGACAACTGCAGAGGTTGAAGTAACTAAACTAAAGGTTTCTAAATACCCCTGATGGTAACAAAGGCTTTAAAGTATCCCCAATAGGCTCAACACAGCTAACTCAAAGACAACTGCAGAGGTTGAAGTAACTAAACTAAAGGTTTCTAAATACCCCTGATGGTAACAAAGGCTTTAAAGTATCCCTAATAGGCTCAAAATTGCGTCATAAGCGTGAAAGGGTTAAAAGGATTGGTTGAGATAGTTGGAAGCCATATTATTGCGAGAGATCCTTCCTAAACTGAATACAATCGATTAATAGTAGCCACAATATAATCCAAAAGACGTCGCCAGAGTACTGTGTCAGGAGTCAACCATAAATATAGACTGTATACCTATCCACCTGTCCGTCTCCTAGATCCACACTCTCCCTCCCTTGGTCGGGTTTCCTCCTGTTACTCGGTTTTAATCCTACTGTTCGTGTGTGTGTGTGTGTGTGTGTGTGGACTGCCCCCCCCCCCCCCCCTTTGAGTCTATGTGTGTGTGTGTGTGTGTGTGTGTGTGTGTGTGTGTGGACTGCCCCCCCCCCCCCTTTGAGTCTATGTGTGGGTGTGGGTGTGTGTGTGTGTGTGTGTGTGTGTGTGTGTGTGTGTGTGTGTGTGTGTGTGTTGCTCGGAGCCCCCTGTTTGCCCTCGCTGTTTGTCTTGTTAATCTGTTTGTGCCTCCCCCCCCCCCCCTCCAACCCCCACCCCCACCACCACCACCACCATCATCTCTCGGGAATATTGTTACTGTTATTGTCTTGGTGGTGCAATGCTTAGTGTGTTTAAGGGGAGGTTTCTAGTGTGTTGCTTAGACCTCCATCAAGCTTAAAATTACATCCCCTAGACCCTTTTTCAAGATAAATATGTACATTTTTCGGTAGAAAAATGTCCCGGCCGAAGGCCGATTCCTCTTAAGTTACAGGCTCGCTATCGCTCGCCAGGAAAAAATCGACACCTAAATGGCACGAAAGGTCTTAAAATTGACAGAAATGGGGCGAAAGTTATTAAAATCGTCAAACTAATGGGGCAAACGTCTTAAAATCTCAAAAGCAATGGGGCTAAACATAAGGGAGAAGGAAGTTCGAAAGAAAAAAAATCCGGCAAGTGGAAACCTCCCCTTAAGTGTGGTTATCCCAGGTTCGAATCCCGGGAGGTTCACATTCTTTCATAGCATATCATAACGAAGGTGTTTGGCATTGGGAGTGACATTAATTAGAAAAGATAATTATTATATATTTTTTTTAAGGAGAGTTCTTTAGTTATTAATATACGAGTATTTTGTTAGAGTTTCTAGTTTCCTCTGTAGACCTCCATCAAATGTAACATACCCCCCCCCCCCCCCCGCAAGATCTTCATTTTGGATAAATTTGTACATTTTTCGGTAGAGAATTATTATCCTCCTACATTACAGGTTCACTGTCGCTCGCCGGGACAAGATCGACACCTGAATGGCACGCCAAACGTATGGGGTTAATGTCTTAAAATCTCAACACTAATGGGGCGAATGTCTTAACATCTTAAAACTAATGGGGCGAATGTCCTAAAATATTAAAACTAATGGGGCGAATGTCTTAAAATCTAAAAAAATAATGGGGTGAATGTCGTAAAATTTCAACACATATGGAGCGAATGTCTTAAAATCTCAAAATGAATGTGGCTAACCATGAGGGAGAAGGGGGCCCAGAAAAATAACCTTAGCTAACCTGGGTGTGCCTCTCTCTCCAACGTACACAGCCTCATCCCGCCCAGCCACCACCACCATCACTCGGGAATATTGCTACGTCTGTTATTGCATGGGGTATTAAGGGGGGGGGTCAACGTTTTTTTTTCTTCTCTTTCTCTCCTTTTCTCTCTTTCTCTGGCTTGTATCCGTTCTGCCCCATTCAGCCAACTGTTTTAAGACGTTTCTCCCCATCCAAGTGTCGATTTTTCCTGGCGAGCGATAGCGAGTCAGCATTGTATGGAGAAATCCGGCTTCGCCGGAGACATTTTTCTATCGAAAAATTTACAAATTTAGCTTGCTGTCAAAACAAATATGTATATATATGCTGGCTCGCTACCGCTCGCCAGGAAAATATTGACACCTGTATGGGGGTAAACGTCTTAAAACAGTAGGCTGAATGGGGCCGAATGGATACAAGCCAAAGAAAGAGGGAGAGAAAGAGAAGGCGAGGTGGGCTCCCTTATTAGAAGCATAGGAGAGGGAAGAAGGAACGGTTTTGTGTTGACCTCTTCTGTACCGACGAACTCTGTTTTTTGTTTTATTATAGCTGTATTTATAGACCATTTTGTGCAGTTCAACCCTCTCCGGCATATGACGCGAGTTTGAGCCGATTAGGGATACTTTAAAGCCTTTGTTACCATCAGGGGTATTTAGAAACCTTTAGTTTAGTTACTTTAACCTCTGCAGTTGTCTTTGAGTTAGCTGTGTTGAGCCTATTGGGGATACTTTAAAGCCTTTGTTTCCATCAGGGGTATTTAGAAACCTTTAGTTTAGTTACTTCAACCTCTGCAGTTGTCTTTGAGTTAGCTGTGTTGAGCCTATTGGGGATACTTTAAAGCCTTTGTTACCATCAGGGGTATTAGAAACCTTTAGTTTAGTTACTTCAACCTCTGCAGTTGTCTTTGAGTTAGCTGTGTTGAGCCTACTGGGGATTACTTTAAAGCCTTTGTTACCATCAGGGGTATTTAGAAACCGTTAGTTTAGTTACTTCAACCTCTGCAGTTGTCTTTGAGTTAGCTGTGTTGAGCCTATTGGGGATACTTTAAAGCCTTTGTTACCATCAGGGGTATTTAGAAACCTTTAGTTTTAGTTACTTCAACCTCTGCAGTTGTTTTTGAGTTAGCTGTGTTGAGCCTATTGGGATACTTTAAAGCCTTTGTTACCATCAGGGGTATTTAGAAACCTTTAGTTTAGTTACTTCAACCTCTGCAGTTGTCTTTGAGTTAGCTGTGTTGAGCCTATTGGGGATACTTTAAAGCCTTTGTTACCATCAGGGGTATTTAGAAACCTTTAGTTTAGTTACTTCAACCTCTGCAGTTGTCTTTGAGTTAGCTGTGTTGAGCCTATTGGGGATACTTTGTTACCATCAGGGGTATTTAGAAACCTTTAGTTTAGTTACTTCAACCTCTGCAGTTGTATTTGAGTTAGCTGTGTTGAGCCTATTGGGGATACTTTAAAGCCTTTGTTACCATCAGGGGTATTTAGAAACCTTTAGTTTAGTTACTTCAACCTCTGCAGTTATCTTTGAGTTAGCTGTGTTGAGCCTATTGGGGATACTTTAAAGCCTTTGTTACCATCAGGGGTATTTAGAAACCTTTAGTTTAGTTACTTCAATCTCTGCAGTTGTCTTTGAGTTAGCTGTGGGCAGAAAACTAATTTTGGAGAGGTAATTATAATAGTGAGAGAACTCTATTTCTTATTGCTAATCTGGCAACCTCTGCGTCATATGAGTCTGAAGGGGTTAAGAAGGACCTGTGGTAGTAAAAAGGGTTAGGTGCCATAGTTCGAAGCCTGTAAACTACTGGAGTTGAATAACATCGTCTAATATAAGCCAGAATGAAGTTAAAGGATGGCACCGGTACTGAAGGGGAGAGAGTATAAATAAAGTATAATAAAGTATAATAAAGTATAATAAAGTATTGGTAAAGTATAATAAAGTATTGGTAAAGTATAATAAAGTATTGGTAAAGTATAATAAAGTATAATAAAGTATATTAAAGTATAATAAAGTATATTAAAGTATAATAAAGTATATTAAAGTATAATAAAGTATATTAAAGTATAATAAAGTATATTCAAGTATAATAAAGTATATTAAAGTATAATAAAGTATATTAAAGTATAATAAAGTATAATAAAGTATATTAAAGTATAATAAAGTATATTAAAGTATAATAAAGTATAATAAAGTATATTAAAGTATAATAAAGTATATTCAAGTATAATAAAGTATATTAAAGTATAATAAAGTATTAAAGTAAAAATAAAGTATTAATGAAAGTATAATACGTATAATAAAGTATATTAAAGTATAATAAAGTATAATAAAGTATAATAAAGTATATTAAAGTATAATAAAGTATATTAAAGTATAATAAAGTATATTAAAGTATAATAAAGTATAACAAGTATAATAAAGTATAATAAAGAGTATAATTCCAGTATATTCAAGTATAAAAGTATATTGTATAATAAAGTATAATAAAGTATAATAAAGTATATTAAAGTATAATAAAGTATATTAAAGTATAATAAAGTATATTAAAGTATAATAAAGTATATTAAAGTATAATAAAGTATAATAAAGTATATTAAAGTATATTAAAGTATAATAAAGTATATTAAAGTATATTCAAGTATAATAAAGTATATTAAAGTATAATAAAGTATATTAAAGTATAATAAAGTATATTAAAGTATAATAAAGTCTAATAAAGTCTAATAAAGGTATAATAAAGGTGAGCGTAATGTATATAAATGTATTCATATTTATACAGGGGAAGATAGTGTGATATTATTTGCCGATATACACAGTATATATAATATATATATATATATATATATAAAATTATATATATCCCACCCCTACTCTGTGCAACTCTCCAACCCAAGAGTGAAACGCTATTCTCAGACTTTCTTCTATTCAACTGCTGAGCTCTGGAACTCTCTCCCAGAATCAGTCTTTCCCTCTTCCTATGACTTAAATTGCTTCAAACTCCGTGTGTCCAGGCATTTTAGCTCGAACGTCCCTTGATTTCGGCCCTGTCACTCTTTCAAATCTGGGGGAGGCACTCGCTGCAGGCAGTTATACCTTTTGTCTCCCTCATTCATATAGACAAAAAAATAAACAAAAATATATATATACCGGTATATATATATATATATATATATATATATATATATATATATATATATATATATATATATACTGTGCTATAGCGAAACTAGCAAACAACATAATTATACTGCAGTTTGAGGGACTTGGCTGTTGTGAGAAGTTACCTAGCTGCGCTACTGATAATAAGTTAGCCAAGCAAGACACACAACAAACAGGCTCCAAGGGGTGGTGGGGTAATTGGATAGTCCAGTGTATCATAGTTACCGGGTCTTGGTTCGTATCTTGGCTTCAGTCGAACACGGTATTAAGGGGAGACTGGCCGTTTTTGTTTGGTCTATTAATTCATTTATTCATATATTATTTTAGTTTCCTCGCTAGACCTCCATTAAGCTTAGAAAAGCACCCCCTAGACCCCCCTTCAAGATAAATTTGTACATTTTTCGGTAGAAAATGTCCCGGCCGAAGGCTGGTTCCTCTTAAAATTGCTGGCTCGCTATCGCTCGCCAGGAAATAATCGACAGCACGAAAGGTCTTAAATTTGACAACGAAATGGGGCGAAAGGTGTTAAAATCGCCAAACTAATGGGCCGAACGTCTTATAATCTCAACACTAGTGGGGCTAAACATTAGGGATAGGGGTCCCAGAAAAAACGGTTCTGCCTCCCCTTATAATATATATATATATGTATATATATATGTAATATATATATCATTTATATATCATATATATATATATATATTGTTGGTCTTGCTTTCATTCTTAGGTCAAAATTATTGTAACCGAATTTACCGAACATAACACACTTGCAAAAACATGTCACTCTAATATGACAGCTAACTCCACCCAATAACGAAACATAACACACTTACTAAACACACAGCACTCTCATATTACAGCTAACACCAACCAATAACCGAACATAACACACTTACTAAACACACAGCACTCTCATATACATAACACCAACCAATAACCGAACATAACACACTATCACAATATAACACCTGTACACCCGGATTCAAAAGTTACGCGACAACCTAATTATAACATCGTGAACACCAAGACCTACACATGAAGGGTAACAGGAAACAACTAAGGATCCACTATACTCCGTTCCTTTTCAGCTGGCGGTATATTGAATCCCTTACCGGCTAATTAATCCATACTTAAGGGGAGCTATTTAGTTTGTTCCCTAGACCTCCATCAAGCTTAAAATTACACCCCCTTGAGTCCCTTTCAAGAAAAATGTGTACATTTTTCGGTAGAAAAATGTCCCGGCCTTCCTCTTAAATTACAGGCTCGCTATCGCTCGCCAGGATAAAATTGACACCTGAATGGCACGAAAGGTCTTAATATGGGGTGAAAGTTCTTAAAATCGCTAAACTAATGGGGCAAACGTTTTATAATATCAAAAGCAATGGGGCTAAACATTAGGGAGAAAGGGGTCAAGAAAAAAATCCCTCGAGTGGAGATCTCCCCTCTAACGGAGAAAATATGAAACTACTACGTCTCTGCGTCATATTAATACAAAGTTATTATAATCAGTACCATATCTCACTACCAAATCTGCATAATAACTGAGAAATGTTGATGAAAACGTTGCAATTTACCGTCAGTTGCAAAGAAACAGAGTCTAGTT
>CM064563.1:27080240-27107740 GCA_032716605.1 Paralithodes platypus
CGATGAATAGGCGAGAGAGGAGAGAGAGCGAGAGGGACAGGGAGAGATGAGTGGAGAGAGGAGAGGAGAGAGAGAGAGGAGAGAGAGAGAGAGAGGTAGTGAGTGAGTGGGGGGAGGAGGGAGTTGGGGATAAATAGATAGATAAATAAAGATAGATAGATAGAGAGAGAGAGAGTGAGAGAGAGTGAGTGGGGAGAGGGAGTGAAGGATAGGTAGCCTAGCTATATAGGTATAGAGAGAGAGAGAGAGAGAGAGAGAGAGAGAGGTAGTGAGTGAGTGGGGGGAGGAGGGAGTTGGGGATAAATAGATAGATAAATAAAGATAGAGAGATAGATAGGTAGATAGAGAGAGAAAGAGAGAGTGAGAGTGAGTGAGTGAGTGGGGAGAGGGAGTGAAGGATAGGTAGCCTAGCTATATAGGTATAGACAGCTAGAGAGAGAGAGAGAGAGAGAGGAGAGAGAGAGAGAGGAGAGAGAGAGGGGGGGGGGCTATGGGGGGGAAAGTAATAGATCTAAGGAGAGAGTGAAGAGGGGGGAGGGGGAGAGACGATGAATAGGGTGGGAGAGAGAAAGGGGGGAGGGGGGGGTAGGAGGGAGAGAGAGAGGGGGGGGAAGATGAATAGGTCTGGGGAGAGAAAGAGCAAGTTGGGGGGGGGGGCTGGAGGAGAGACCATGAATAGACCAGAAGAGAGAGAGAGAGAGAGAGAGAGAGAGAGAGAGAGAGAGAGAGAGAGAGAGAGAGAGAGAGAGAGAGAGAGGCCACTATACGTCAGATGCCCAGAATACCAAATGAGAGATACAACCCTTCTCTCTCTCTCTCTCTCTATCTATCTATCTATCTATCTATCTATCTATCTATCTATCTATCTATCTATCTATCTGTCTATATATCTATCTCAAATCTGTTTTCTATGTAGCAAGTTGATAAACAAGAATTAATGGGAAGATTGGTATGAACATTTGATGTGAGAGAAAGATGTGAAAAATGAATGAATATGGAAATTGGTAGGAAAATGTGGTCTGAAGGAAAGAAGTCAATTTGGATGAATGGGAAAATTGGTATGAACGTTTCTGTAGTAGGGGAAGGAAGTCGAGAATGAATGGGGAAATTGGTATGAACGTTGCTGTGGTAGGGGAAGGAAGTCAAGAATGAATGGGGAAATTGGTATGAACGTTGCTGTGGTAGGGGAAGGAAGTCAAGAATGAATGGGGAAATTGGTATGAACGTTGCTGTGGTAGGGGAAGGAAGTCAAGAATGAATGGGGTAATTGGTATGAACGTTGCTGTGGTAGGGGAAGGAAGTCGAGAATGAATGGGGAAATTGGTATGAACGTTGCTGTGGTAGGGGAAAGGACGTCGGAATGAATGGGGAAAATTGGTATGAACGTTGCTGTGGTAGGGGAAGGAAGTCAAGAATGAATGGGGAAATTGGTATGAACGTTGCTGTGGTAGGGGAAGGAAGTCAAGAATGAATGGGGAAATTGGTATGAACGTTGCTGTGGTAGGGGAAGGAAGTCAAGAATGAATGGGGAAATTGGTATGAACGTTGCTGTGGTAGGGGAAGGAAGTCAAGAATGAATGGGGAAATTGGTATGAACGTTGCTGTGGTAGGGGAAGGAAGTCAAGAATGAATGGGGAAATTGGTATGAACGTTGCTGTAGAAGAAGGGAAAAAGTCAAGAATGAATGGGGAAATTGGTAGGCAAATGTGGTCTGAAGGAAAGAAGTCAATTTGAATGAATGGGAAAATGTATATGAACTCCTGTATTGATTGAAAAAAGTCAAGAATGAATGGGAAAATTGGTATGAACGTTTACTATGAGAGAAAGAAGTCAACCATTAATGAATGAATGGGAAACGATGTATGACCATTTGGGAGGGAAAAACGTCAAGAATGAATGAGGAAAATGGGAAAATTGGTATGAACGTATGCTGTGAGAGAAAGAAGTCAAGCATGAATGGGAAAATTGGTACCGTATGAGCAATTTTGTATTGAGGTTAAGAAGTCGAGAATTAATGGGTAAATTGGTATGAAAATGGGGTCTGAGGGAAAGAAGTCAATTAAAGGGGGGATGGTCTTATTTATTTGCTCATTTATGTAGATTTAAGTAGATTTATGTAGATTTTTATGTTTGATTTAGTTTCCTCCCTAGACCTCGAACAAGCTTAAAAAAAAAAAAAAAAAAAAAAAAAAAAAAAAAAAAAAAAAAAAAACGCCACAAGACCCTCCTTCAAGATTAATGTTTACATTTTTCGATAGAAAATTGTCCCGGCCGAAAGCAGGTTCCAGGTTACAAAAGTCTTATTACTGACAAAAGAAATGGGGTGAAAAGTCTTAAAATCGCCAAACTAATAGGGCGAACGTCTTATAATCTCAAAACAAATGGGGCTAAACAGGAGGAAGAATGGGGGGGGGTCTCTTAAAGCGACCTCTCTCCCCTTATAAGATGAATGGGAAAAGGGGTATGAACGTTGCTGAGTGTGTGTGTGTGGGGGGGGAGGAGTAAGAGGAGGAGGAGGAGGAAGTAAACATGAATGGACAAATTGGAAGGGACATAATTTTGATCTGAGCAAAAGAAGTCATTTACCGTAATGGTTTCTGATACTTCCTGTCTGGTCGTAGGAGTCGGCTAGGTTAAGGGCATATACAGTATATATATATATATATATATATATATATATATATATATATTTATTTATTTATTTATTTAAGGGGGGTGACCTGCTTTTTGTCATTTCTCTCCTTTTCTCTCTCTCTCTCTATATATATATATATATTTAAATATATATATATATATATCTAAATATATATATACTATATATTATATTATTAAGGGGGGTTGACCTTCTTTTTGTTATTTATCTCCTTTTCTCTTTCTCTGGCTTGTATCCATTCGGCCCCATCCAGCCAACTATTTAAAGAGTTTTACCCCCATCTAGGTGTCGATTTCTTCCTGGCGAGCGATAGCGAGCCAGCATTATATGAAGAAATCCGGCTTCGCCGGAGACATTTTTCTATCAACAAATGTACAAATTTAGCCTGCTGTCAAACAAAAATAAAAAATATGCTGGCTCGCTACCGCTCACCAGTAAAAAATTACACCTGGATGGGGATAAACGTCTTAAAACAGTAGGCTGAATGGGGCCAAATGGATACAAGCCAGAGAAAGATAGAAAAGGACAGAACAAAAACACTGCACCCCACCTTAACAGCATTATCAGCCCAAATGCGGTTATAACACATTTATATAAAGACATGAAACAAAATGGATCATATTATTTGTCCATCGGAAAGCCACATTAATATTAAATGTCTCTTTCATATCGATGTTTACGGCTCCAACTTCCTTACAGCCTGAAACTCGCAAGGGTCAATTATGTTTAAAGAACAACCCCCAAAAGTCTCCCTTAGTGAATCAATGTTAAGGGGGGGGGGGGGGGGGGGACCTGTTTTTGTTCCGTCCTTTTCTATCTTTCTCTGGCTTGTGTCCATTTGGCCCCATTCAGCCTACTGTTTTAAGACGTTTATCCCCATCCAGGTGTCAATTTCTTACTGGTGAGCGGTAGCGAGCCAGCATATTTTTAATTTTTGTTAGACAGCAGGCTAAATTTGTACACTTTTTGATAGAAAAATTTCTCCGGCGAAGCCGGATTTTTCATATAATGCTGGCTCGCTATCGCTCGCCAGGAAGAAATCGACACCTAGATGGGGATAATCGTCTTAAAATAGTTGGCTGAATGGGGCCGAATGGATACAAGCCAGAGAAAGAGAGAAAAGGACAGAAATAACAAAAAGCAGATCACCCCCCTTAAACGAAAGCCGAGTCCATTATTGTTGTCTTTTTTGTTGTGTATGTACGGTACAGTCGGCCTAATAAGTTATGTTTCGGCACCAAGTATATTTCTATCAATAATTGGTATCAGCAATGTCTAAAACTTGATTTATTCGTTTCGAGTGAGATATACAAGCATGCTCCGACACTTATCCACCCTATTCAACATCTGACAGACATTAATACAGCACAGAGCGAGCCAAACGTGATGAGAGCTGGGACATGAGATATACAAGCATGCTCCTACAATTATCCACCCTATTCAACATCTGACAGACATTAATACAGCACAGAGCGAGCCAAACGTGATGAGAGCTGGGACATGAGATATACAAGCATGCTCCTACACTTATCCACCCCATTCAACATCTGACAGACATTAATACAGCACAGAGCGAGCCAAACGTAATGAGAGCTGGGACATGAGATATACAAGCATGCTCCGACACTTATCCACCCTATGCAACATCTGACAGACATTAATACAGCCCAGAGCGAGCCAAACGTAATGAGAGCTGGGACATGAGATATACAAACATGCTCCTACACTTATCCACCCTATTCAACATCTGACAGACATTAATATAGCACAGAGCGAGCCAAACGTAATGGCAGCTGGGACATGAGATATACAAACATGCTCCTACACTTATCCACCCTATTCAACATCTGACAGACATTAATATAGCACAGAGCGAGCCAAACGTAATGAGAGCTGGGACATGAGATATACAAGCATGCTCCGACACTTATCCACCCTATTCAACATCTGACAGACATTAATACAGCACAGAGCGAGCCAAACGTAATGAGAGCTGGGACATGAGATATACAAGCATGCTCCTACACTTATCCACCCTATTCAACATCTGACAGACATTAATACAGCACAGAGCCAGCCAAACGTAATGAAAGCCGGAACATGACTTATTAGCGCGACTGTACAGATCAAATTAAGGGCTATAGTTCCGATTATGTCTGTGGAAGTGATAGAATGGCCAAAGCAATTCTATTTTACGTTGGTTGTCTTGTAGTCCTTCTAGTCTTCAAACTAAATTGCACCGGTTCGACACCCTGGTCATCCCTAGATTTCATTAGTTTGAAGATTTGTGTTAGTAGACAAGTGGAAAAACTATTCAACAACATTAAGGGGAGGTATTTAGTTTGTTCCCTAAACCTTCATCAAGCTTAAAATTACACCCCCTTGAGTCCCTTTCAAGATATATTTGTACATTTTTCGGTAGAAAAATGTCCCGGCCGAGGGCCGGTTCCTCTTAAATTACAGGCTCGCTATCGCTCGCCAGGATAAAATTGACACCTGAATTGCACGAAAGGTCTTAATATGGGGTGAAAGTTCTTAAAATCGCTAAACTAATGGGGCAAACGTTTTATAATATCAAAAGCAATGGGGGTAAACATGAGGGAGAAAGGGGTCAAGAAAAAACTCCCTCAAGTGGAGATCTCCCCTTAACAAGTACCCATGACAGACAACTCAATAAATTAGGTGCCACCAGTGATTTCATTTAGATGATGTAGACCTAATCCCGATAAAGTAGTCTTAAGGGGGGTACCTGCTGCCTTTTTCTCTTTCTTGGTTGTATCCATTCGGCCCCATTCAGACTACTGTTTAAGGGGAGAATTTCACTTGAGGGATTTTTTTTCTGGACCCGTTTCTCCCTCATGTTTAGCCCCATTGCTTTTGAGATGTTAAGACGTTCGCCCTAGTAGTTTTGACAATTTAAGACATTTTGCCCCATTTCTGTCAATTTTAAGACCTTTCGTGCCATTAAGGTGTCGATTTTTTCTTGGCGAGCGATAGCGAGCCTGTAATTTAAGAGCAACCGGCCTCCGGCCAGGACATTTTTCTACCGAAAAATGTACAAATTTATCTTGAAAGGGGGTCTAGGGGGTGTAATTTTAAGCTTGATGAAAACGTAGGGAACAAACTAAAAACCTCCCCTTAACAGGCTGTGAAATACTAAGGACTGTCTACATAGTGTCTCATCTTCACACAACATCTCAACATCAAGGCTGTGGTCGACCTTTTGAACCCCACTGGAGCCTCTGTTCTAACGCCAACCACCAGCACCACACCTCATAATAGCTTACTCTCCTTTTGTCTCTTTCCCTGGCTTGTATCCATTCGGTCCCATTCAGCCAACTGTTTTAAGACGTTTATCCCCATCCAGGTGTCAATATTTTCCTGGCGAGCGGTAGCGAGCCAGCACATGTATATATTTTTGTTTTGACAGCAAGCTAAATTTGTACATTTTTCGATAGGAAAATGTTTCCGGCTAAGCCGGATTTCTCCATACAATGCTGGCTCGCCATCGCTCGCCAAGAAGAAATCGACACCTGGATGGGAAAAAACGTCTTAAAACAGTTGGCTGAATGGGGCCGAATGGATACAAGCCAGGGAAAGAGAGAAAATGAGAGAAAGATTACAAAAAAAAGGCCGGTAACCCCCCTGTTCTAACGCCAGCAGCCAGCAGCACACCTCCTAATATCACCTCATAAGACCCGAGTGTCAACATCTCTCTCTCCTTAATTCTGATATATAGCGCTTAATGCCGTACTTTATATCCGGGAGGAGGAGGTGGAGGTGGAGGAGGAGGTGGAGGAGGAGGTGGAGGAGCAGGAGGTGGAGGAGGAGGAGGAGGTGGAGGAGGAGAGAGAGAGAGACTATGAGAGACTTGTATGAATCGTGAGAAATATAATGAGAAAAGTGGGTTGGAGAGGGGTGATGATTATTAGAGTGAGTGGGGTGAAGATGTGTGTTAGAGAGAGAGAGAGAGTGTTAAGGAGTAAGACAAGGGTTTAGGATTACTGAGGAAGCTGGAGAGAGAGAGAGAGAGAGAGAGAGAGAGAGAGGAAAACCAAATGTAAAAATCTGGTTTAATTATACTTTACACGCAATATGGAAATTAATACACAAATAGTGTGTGTGTGTGGGTGGTAGGTTTGTGTGTGTGTGTGCTTTTTTTTTTTTTTTTTTTTTTTTTTTTTTTTTTTTTTTTTTTTTTTTTTTTTTTAGATTGGTACATAGATAACAGGGTTTGAATTAAAGGTAAAAAGGTGTCCATAGAGCTGAAAGGGTTAAAGGGATTTTTTTTTTTTTCTGGTCCCACTTCTCTCATGTTTAGCCCCATTAGTGAATTTATATTTTAAAACGTGTGTTCCATTAGTTTGGCGAGTGTAAGACCTTTTGTGCCATTTAGGTGTCATTTTGTTGGAGAGTGTGATGGAGTGTGTGATGGAGAGTGTGTGATGGAGAGTGTGTTTTGGAGTGTGATGGAGAGTGTGTGTGTTGCAGAGTGTGTGATGGAGAGTGTGTGTGTTGCAGAGTGTGTGATGGAGAGTGTCTGATGGAGAGAGTGTGTGTGTTGCAGAGTGTGTGATGGAGAGTGTGTTTTTGTGTGTGTGTGTGTTGAAGTGTGGATGTTGTAGAGTGTGTGTGTGTGTGTGTGTTGAAGATAGGATGTTGTTGAGTGTGTGTTGGAGCGATGAAGAGTGTGTTTGTGTATTGGAGAAGGCATTACTGAGGGTGTGTGTAATATTGTGTGATGGAGAGAGAGTGAGAGAGAGAGAGAGCGTGATGATGATGGAGTGTAGGGAGAGAGAGAGAGAGTGATGATGATGATGGAGTGTAGGGAGATTATGAGAGAGAGAGAGAGAGAGAGAGAGATGATGTAGTAAGGGAGATTATGATGAGAGAGAGAGAGAGAGAGAGAGAGATGATGTAGTAAGGGAGATTATGATGAGAGAGAGAGTGATGATGTAGTAAGGGAGATTATGATGAGAGAGAGAGAGAGAGAGTGATGATGTAGTAAGGGAGATTATGATGAGAGAGTGAGTGATGATGTAGTAAGGGAGATTATGATGAGAGAGAGAGAGAGTGATGATGTAGTAAGGGAGATTATGATGAGAGAGAGAGAGAGAGAGAGTGATGATGTAGTAAGGGAGATTATGATGAGAGAGAGAGAGTGATGATGTAGTAAGGGAGATTATGATGAGAGTGAGTGATGATGTAGTAAGGGAGATTATGATGAGAGTGAGTGATGATGTAGTAAGGGAGATTATGATGAGAGAGAGAGAGAGAGAGAGTGATGATGTAGTAAGGGAGATTATGATGAGAGAGAGAGTGATGATGTAGTAAGGGAGATTATGATGAGAGAGAGAGAGAGTGATGATGTAGTAAGGGAGATTATGATGAGAGAGAGAGAGAGAGAGAGAGTGAGGGAGTGCTAGTGCGGTGGGTGGTGGCAGCTTAAAGATGAGCTGTGGATTGGTGAGTGTGTGTGTGTGTGTGTGTTTTATGTGTTTGAACATGTATGTGTGGTGTGGTGTATGTATGTGTATGTGTTAGTGTGTACGTATTTGTGTGTGTATGTTGATATGTATATGTGCGTGTGTTGGTGTGCATGTGTGTGTGTGTGTGTATGTGTGTTAGTATATATGTGTTTTCAGTATATGGTTAAGGGGGGTCACCGGGTTTTTTTTTTATCTTTCTCTCCTTTTCTCTTTCCCTGGCTTGTATCCATTCGGCCCCATTCAGCCAACTGTTTTACGACGTTAATCCCCATCCAGGTGTCGATTTCTTCCTGGCGAGCGATAGCGAGCCATCATTGTATGGAGACATTTTTCTATCGAAAAATGTACAAATTTAGCTTGCTGTCAAAACAAACATCTATATATGCTGGTTCTCTACCGATCGCCCGAAAAATATTGACACCTGGATGGGGGGTAAACGTCTTAAAACAGTAGGCTGAATGGGGCCGAATGGATACAAGCCAAAGAGAGAGGGAGAGAAAGAGAATAAAAAGCGAGGTGGGCTCCCTTAAGGGGAGGTTTTTAGTTTGTTCCCTAGACCTCCATCAAGCTTAAAATTACACCCCCTTGAGTCCCTTTCAAGATAAATTTGTACATTTTTCGGTAGAAAAATTTCCCGGCCGAAGGCCGGTTCTTCTTAAATTAAAGGCTCGCTATCGCTCGCCAGGATAAAATCGACACCTGAATGGCACGAAAGGTCTTAATATGGGGTGAAAGTTCTTAAAATCGCTAAACTAATGGGGCAAACGTTTTATAATATCAAAAGCAATGGGGCTAAACATGAGGGAGAAAGGGGTCAAGAAAAAAATCCCTCAAGTGGAGGTCTCCCCTTAAGTGTTTTGTGCTTCGTCTGTATACAAGTACTAAGGCATAATTATAGAGTTTACATGTGTGTGTGCATTACATGGTGTGCTGAAATATGTACTGGATGGCTAGGGAACATTTAATTGAGAGAGAGAGAGAGAGTGAGAGTGAGTGAGAGAGAGAGAGTGAGTGAGTGAGTGTGAGCGAGAGAGAGAGACAGAATGAGAGTGAGTGAGTGTGTTAGAGAGAGAGAGAGAGAGTGAGAGTGAGGGAGTAGAGTACGAGAGAGGAAATCAAGAGAGCAACAACATATCTAGTGGCTTCTAGTGCGTGTGTCCTCCAAAGAGAGCTGAGTGAGTTAGAGAGAGAGAGAGAGTGTGTGTGAGTGAGTGAGTGAGTGTGAGCGAGAGAGAGAGACAGAATGAGAGTGAGTGAGTGTGTTAGAGAGAGAGAGAGACAGAATGAGAGTGAGTGAGTGTGTTAGAGAGAGAGTGAGTGAGTGTGAGAGAGAGAGAGAGAGAGACAGAATGAGAGTGAGTGAGTGTGTTAGAGAGAGAGAGCGTGAGTGAGTTAGAGAGAGAGAGAGAGTGAGTGAGTGAGTGAGTGAGTGAGTGAGTGAGTGAGTGAGTGAGAGAGTGAGAGAGAGAGAGAACAGTATGGGATTGGATTTCCCGTATACATTTTGATATACATAAATTAATTCACCTCTGGATGGTATATAAATGCACCGTTCGATATATGGGAATTTTTAAGGGGGGGGGTTCTTTTTTCTTGCCCCCTTTCTCCCTCGTGTTTAGCCCCATTCGTTTGGCGATTTTTCAGACGTTCGGCCCATTATTTTGGCGATGTTGAAGACCTTTCGCCCCATTTCTTTGTCGATATTAATATCTCTCGTGCCATTTAGGTGTCGATTTTTTCCTGACGAGCGATAGCGAGCCTATTCTTTTATCTATTTGTCTATTATTCTATCGGTATATCTATCTATGTATGCATGCAGCAATCAATCCTCGTATCTATTCTTTATTTATTTATCTATCTAAATATCTATCCATCTATCTATCTTTATATTAATATATATCTATCCGTGAATTTATTCTTCTATTGATGTATGTCTATCTATCTATCTTATCTATTTATCCATGTAGCTATTTAAATATATGTATATATCTATCTATCTTATCTATTTATCCATGTAGCTATTTAAATATGTATATATATATATATATATATATATATATATATATATATATCTATATCAATATATCAATCAATCTATCTATCTATCTATATCTATCTATATCTATCAATCAATCAATCTACACATCAATTCCTCTATCCTTCTATCTATATATCCATCTATCAATCTATCAATCAATCAATCCACGTATCAATTCCTCTATCCTTTTATCTATCTATCCATCTATCTATATAACTATCAATCAATCAATCAATCCATGCATATATTCTTGTATTTATCTATCTATCTATGCATCTATCGATCCACGTATCAATTATTTTATTTATCCATCTATCTATCTATCAATCCACGCATCTATCTATCCATCTATCTATCAATCAATCCACGTATCTATTCTTCTATCTATCTATTCATCCATCTATCCATCTATCTATCAATCAATTCCTCTATCTATCCATCCATCTATCCATCTATCATTATATGCCCTGTATTGATGCGTTCAGAGTATACATATTTAGCCCCAGTCTATTTCAGGACATCCGATTGGCTGGCCGGCCACTTTTTGGTTAATTGCGAACAGAGGGTGCTGCGTTCATCTATCGGACGATCTATCCGTGTATGTGTGTGTGTTTTGTTTTTATTTTTGTTTTTGGGTATTTGTATTTCTTTGTATGTTTGTTATTATTATTATTATTTTTTTTTTTTTTTTTTTTTTTTTTTTTTTTTAGTTACCTCCGCACTTATCTATAGGTCGATCTATCCTACTATGGGTTTCAGAGGCCGTGTTGCATCGTTTTTCGGGAATAACTTGTTAACAAACAGTTGGATCAGTACGATATTTTGCCACAGCTAGTTTCACACCGTGCCCTAATTGTGTATTACCAAAAGTGTAGAAATAAGCCACTTGTCCCCGTGTCATGAGGTTAAAGTCACACCTGACTGACTAGGAAACGGACAAGGCTACCGTGGCTTACCTGTGAGAACCACCAAACCATTATTGCTCCTCCATCAAACACGGTAGTTATCAGCCACCACCCAACCCTATTATCGTCTTTATATTCAAGTTATCTGTCACTATCAAATATAAATATAATTTTTTTTTTTTTTTTATATATTTATATATTTCACTACACTTAAGGGGGGTGACCTGCTTTTTGTATCTCCTTATCTCTCTTTTTCTGGCTTGTATTCTTTCTGTCCCATTCAGCCTACTATTTTAAGATGTTTATCCCCATCCAGGTGTCGATTTTTTTCCTGACGAGCGGTAGCAAGCGTGCATATTTTTAAATATTGTTTTGACAGCAGGCTAAATTTGTACATTTTTCGATAGAACATTTTTTCCGGCGAAGCCGGATTTCTTCATAAAATGCTGGCTCGCTATTGCTCGCCAAGAAAAAATCGACACCTGGATGGGGATAAATGTCTTAACATAGTAAGCTGAATGGGGCCGAATGGATACAACCCACAGAGAGAGAGAGAAAAGGAGAGCATAAATAGCAGATCACCCCCCTTAAACTGGTGAGTTATCTGCTCAACAGGTGGCGTTGTGTGTGTGTAAGTGTGAGAGTCCGAGTGTAGTGGTGGACAGTGAACAGGAAAGGTGGCTTCAGAGATGGGGTCGTTTCGCCATGATGTGAGCACCGTGCCTCATGTGAAGGCAAGAGGCAGGTGCTCGTTTGTATACGTGCTTCACATGTCTCCTAGACTGGAACAAGACCTCACGGGTTTCACTGTTCATGTAAAGCGGGAATGTTAAGCTAGTCTATGCCCGAGAGGAAGTAAGTTTGAATATAGAAAAAAAAAAAAAAAAAAAAAAAAAACCACACCACACTTCTTTCCAACTCACCTTTATTACCTCTAACGTACCTTGGTTTTGGCTCTCTCTCTATCACTCTTTCAACCTTGGAGGGGACACTTGTTACAGGAACCTTTGCCTTTTGTCTCCTTCATGCACATAGGAAAACAATTCAGACTATGTTTGCTTATTTGCGCTACCAGGAATAGGTTCATTGGGTTCGAAAATTCTATTAAAATGTCAAACTTGCAAACTAAACAAACCAAAACTTGGACCAAGACAATATAAAGGCAAACTAACTAATCAAAATCGCCATGTGGAAACGACGCTAAAGCCGCTGTCACACGAGCGCTTTTTCCGTCAATTTTCCATGAGCAATTTTGTTCTCGTGTAATTTCGGGACATTTTCGCACAGGTATCGGTAACTAGACTGAAGGTAGATTATGTTAGGCGGCTGAATTCTGATAAAAAGTGTATATTTCGTAAGCTTCCAGACCATAATTGCCCGTAAAAATTGCTCGAAAAATGGCTCGTGTGACAAATTAATGGCATAAAAGAACACCCTGTAAAGTTGGAGGCGGCAGAAATATCAGCATCGTAATATAACTTTGAATATTAAATAGGGAAGGTTGTCTGGACCCCTTTCTCCCTCATATTAAATAAGGAAGGTTGTCTGGACCCCTTTCTCCCTCAGGTTTAGCCCAATTAGTTTTGAGATTGTAACACATACGCTCCATTAGTTTGGCGATTTTAAGACCTTTCGTGCCATTAAGGTGTCTATTTTTGTCCTGGCGAGCGATAGCGAGCCTGCAATTTACGAAGAACCGGCCTTCGGCCGAGGCATTTTTCTGCCGAAAAATGCACACATTTATCTCTAATAAGGATCTTGGGGGTATTTTGTTTAAAAGATTGACGAAGGTTTAGGAAGGAAAAAAAAAAAAAAAAAAAATAGAAAAAAAATAACTCTCCTTAGCAATGGAAATATACTCTGTCTCAATATAAAAAAAAAGAGCTGTGCAAAATACATATGGCCGAAATGTTGAACAAAAAGTCTATGTTGCATTTATTTGTTCCTCCATAAATAACTAAAGCTTCATTTCCATCTCTCGAATCAATGGTGCTATGTGCTGTGAGAGGGGAAAAATCTTAAGTGCTGCATATTTTTTTTTTTTGGGGGGGGGGGGGGGGGGGGGGGGGGGGGGGGGGGGGGCGGGGGGGGGGGGGGGGGCGGGAGCTTCCGAATCATTAGAATAAAAATGTTCGTCCAAAAATAAATAGAAAACATTTGAAAAGCGCCGAGCTGGATGCTGGACAAAAAAGGGTTGAGAGAGAGAGAGAGAGAGAGAGTTTCAAGGAATACTTGCCGGAGGATAACAGGTTTTTCACAATACGTAGACGGAGGTCTTTTTAAAAAAAAAAAAAAAAGGAATACTTAGTATCTTGGAGACACTGCAGTTCATTCCGGGG
Source organism: Paralithodes platypus (assembly GCA_032716605.1). NCBI lineage: Eukaryota > Metazoa > Arthropoda > Malacostraca > Decapoda > Lithodidae > Paralithodes > Paralithodes platypus. The sequence goes on from CM064563.1 coordinate 27,093,665, forward strand.
AGATACTCGAAGTGGAAGGAGAGAGACTGTTTAGTGCTCTACACTCATTGCAGAGTGTGCAAAATACTATCTACTTTCTTCTTGAACAGCTCTATTGAAGAACTGTTTAAAACTTCTGAGCGAATTTTGTTCTAGGTAGAACAGATCTTATATGTGAAAAAGTGTCCAAAAGTACTAGTGCTGAACCTTTTTTTTCTAATTTCCAGCCATGGTTGCGTGTTGTATTCATATTGAGGCTAAACATATTGCTAGCCTATAATCCACATTGTCAAACTCATTAAATATTGTATTGCATAAACAAAAGCTTCCCTGAGAGAGAGAGAGAGAGAGAGAGAGAGAGAGAGAGAGAGAGAGAGAGAGAGAGAGAGAGAGAGAGAGAGAGAGAGAGAGAGAGAGAGAGAGAGAGACTTTGCATCAAGTGCCAGGGGAGACGAGAGGGAGGCAGAAAGGAAACCCATTGAGGGGTGAGAGAGAGAGAGAGAGAGAGAGGGGGGGGGGGGCCAGGAAGAGCAAGAAGGGTTTGCAAATGGGAGAGAGAGAGAGGGTCAGTGTCAGTGAGTGAGGTAGAGATAGAGAGTCAGTGAGAGTGAATGTATGAGTGACTGAGTGAGAGAGTGTGTGTGTGAGTGAATGAGAGAGAGAGAGAGTTTGTTGAGGTATTTAATAGTTCACATAAATATACCTTGATGTCCATTATTGGGAGATACTAGTGGTGGGGAAAAATGATTTAGTGCAGTATACTTAGCGTGTGTGTGTGTGTGTGTGTGTGTGTGTGTGTGTGTGTGTGTGTGTGTGAGTGAGAGTGAGGATGGTTACAATGATTTTCAAGGATTAACTTACATCCCAGAGAGAGAGAGAGAGAGTGAGAGTGGTTACAATGTTTTTCAAGGAATAATCTGCATCCCAAATCACTTTACCTTGCTGTCCATTCCAGAGAGCTAAACAATAAAATAGCGACTGGATAGTGCAGGTAGGAGAGAGAGAGAGAGGGAGGGAGGGAGGGAGGGAGGGAGGGGGAAGAGGAGAGGAGACAGGAAGCAAGGAGAGAGGGAGACGGGAGAGGAGGGGGGGAGGGAAGGAAGGAAGGGAGAGGAGGAGGGGGGAGGAGAGAGGGGAGAAGGAGGGAGGGAGAAGGAGGGGGAGGGGGATGGGAGGGAGAAGGAGGGAGGGAGGGAAGGAGGGGACAGGGAGAGGAGAGAGGGAGGAGGGGGCAGGGAGAGGAGAGAGGGAGAAGGAGGGAGGGAAGGAAGGAGGGGACAGGGAGAGGAGAGAGGGAGGAGGGGGCAGGGAGAGGAGAGAGGGAGAAGGAGGGAGAGAGGGGGAAATGGGGCGGAGGTAAAGAGGAGTTTGGAGTTTGGAATTGAAAGAAAAAAACCCGACATTGAGGGGGGGGGGGGGGAATCGAAGTCCAAGTTTCGGGCCCCCGCAAGTAAAGATTGATCACTTGAGGAGAGTTGGAGGAGAAGAGTCGGGGGAAAGGAGAAACCCAAAAAATACTGGGAAGCGATTATATATATTCGGTACGGTTGCCCACTTAAGGGGAGATATCCACTTGAGAGATTTTTTTCTGGACCCCTTTCTCCCTCATGTTTAGCCCCATTGCTTTTTATATTATAAACCGTTTGCCCCATTAGTTTAGCGATTTTAAGAACTTTCACCCCATATTAAGACCTTTCGTGCAATTCAGGTGTCGATTTTATCCTGGCGAGCGATAGCGAGCCTGTAATTTAAGATGAACCGGCCTTTGGCCGGGACATTTTTCTACCGAAAAATGTACAAATTTATCTTGAAAGGGACTCAAGGGGGTGTAATTCTAAGCTTGATGGAGGTCTAGGGAACAAACTAAATACCCCCCCTTAACTCACCTAATTAGTCAACTAGTAATTAAGGGGGTAGTGCTTGGTTTTTGGTCTATATATTTATGTATTGTTTAATGTTTGAGTGACCTCCTTCATTCACTGCCCCCCCCCCCCCCCTTCACTCACTCAACCCCACAATTTGCTGGAGGATAACAGGTTTTTCACAATACGTAAACGGAGGTCTTTTTTTATTTTATTTTTTATTTTATTTTTTGAGTTACCTCGTTAGACCTCCATCAAACTTAGAAAAATGACCCCCTAGACCCCCTTTCAATATAAATGTGTACATTTTTCTGTAGGAAAATGTTCCCCTTCTGAAATTAGCTCGCTTTCGCTCGCCAGGAAAACATCGAAACCTAAAGGGCACGAAAAGTCTTAATATTGACCAAAAATTGAGGCGAAAGGTCTCAACATCGCCAAAATACCGGAACAAACGTCTTAAAACCTCAAAGCTAATATGCTAAACATGAGGGAGAAGGGGGTCCATAAAAAAACACGAGTACTACCCCCCTTGAAAGTAAACACACGCGCAATTCATGCCTAGTGCCTACTAACGTTGACTGGAATCCATAAGATCACGACGAGGAATAGAACTCGTGTGGGCCAACTGCACATGTTAATTAAGGGGAGGGGTGCTTTGATTTTTTTCTGGACTCCCTTCTCCCTCATGTTTAACCCTATTTGTTTTGAGATGTTGAGATGTTCGGTCCATGAGTTTATCGATTTTAAGACCTTTCACCCATTTCTTTGTCAATAGTAGGACCTTTCGTGCCATTTAGGTGTCAATTAATTCCTGGCGAGCGATAGCGAGTCTGTAGGAACCGGCCTGCGGCCGGGACATTTTTCTATCGAAAAATGTACAAATTTATCTCGAAGGGGTGGTTTTTTAATGTTTGATGGAGGTCTAGCGAGGAAACTAAAAAAACAAATAAAATACAATAAATAAATAGACTAAATAACCAATCATCCCCCCTTAAGAATTTAAGGGGAGATCTTCACTTGAGGGATTTTTTTTCTTTATTCCTTTCTCCCTCATGTTTAGCCCCATTGATTTTGAGATTTTAAGACGTTCGCCCTAGTAGTTTGGACATTTTAAGACATTTTGCCCTATTTCTGTCAATTTTAAGACATTTTGCCCTATTTCTGTCAATTTTAAGACCTTTCGTGCCATTAAGGTGTAGATTTTTTCCTGGCGAGCGATAGCGAGCCTGTAATTTAAGAGCAACCGGCCTCTGGCCGGGACATTTTTCTACCGAAAAATGTACAAATTTATCTTGAAAGGGGGTCTAGGGGGTGTAATTTTAAGCTTGATGAAAACGTAGGGAACAAACTAAATACCTGCCCTTAAGTAAATTAAAAATATATGAGTTGTGTGGGAATATACAGGATATATGTACGTTCCTTGATTTGGGCTCTTATCACTTTCAACCTTGGGGGGGGGGGGGGGACACTTGTTGCAGGTGGCTTTGCTTTTTGTCTCCTTTACTCACATAGAAAACAAAAGTAGAGCAGTCACGTACAGTAGGCATCCATCAGTAACAAAAGTCCATAGGGTGTTGGGGCTTGTATAGCCTAGGTTAGTGGATATGCTGTTTACTGTAATTGTGTGAAGGATAATAACGTCTCTCTCTCTCTCTCTCTCTCACACACACACACACACACACACACACACACACACACACACACCACACACACACAACACACCACACACACACACACACACACACTCACTCTCTCTCTCTCTCTCTCTCTCTCTCTCTCTATATATATATCTCTCTCTCTCGCTCTCTCTCTCTCTCTCTCTCTCTCTCTCTCTCTCTCTCTCTCTACAACACACACACACACACACACACACCTCGAGAGTTTAGGTCAGATTAATTTGGACTGGGTTAGAGAAAGGGCAAAAAAAAAAAAAAAAACGAGGATGAATGGAGTCCTTCCGTAATATGTATCATGTCTATAGCATTATTTTGTATTTATTTTTATTTTTTTTTTCTGAGAGGATGTGGCAAGTTGGAACCGAATAAATTATACAGGGGTTGGTTGGTTGAGGGTCCAGCAGGGGAGGAGGAGGTTGGAAGGGGGGTGTCGAGTGGGTGAGGGAGGAAGGGAACTTTGGGTGAGGGTCCAGGACGGAGGGGGGAGGTTGGTTAGGGTCCAGGAGAGAGGGGGGGGGAGGGGGGTGGGGGGATGGTTTGTTTGGAAGATGGGGTGGGGGGGGGGGTGGGGGGGATGTTGAGTGATGAAGGAGGGAACTTTGGGTGAGGGTCTAGGAGGGAGGGAGGGGTTAGGGTTCAGGAGGGGGGAGGGAGGGAGAGGGATGGTGGGGGATGGTTTGTTTGGAAGGGGGGGGAGGGGGAGGGTCCAGGCACAACCCTCTAGTACTCGGTACAGTCAACCTGCCTTTTGTCTCCATAGAAAAAACAAAAGGTAAGGGAATGAAGGAAAGGGTAAAGCCGGAGTCACACGAGCCGTTTTTCGAGCAATTTTTACGGGCAATTATGGTCTGGCAGCTTCAAAAATTACACTTTATCATAATTCAACCGCCTAACATACTCTACCGTCAGTGTACTTGCCGATACCAGTGCGAAAAAGTCCCGAAATAATACGAGAAAAAAGTTGCTCATGGAAAATTGACGGAAAAAACGCTCGTGTGACAGCGGCTTGGGTCAGTTGAGAGTAGAAGGTAATATTGATGAAGGTTAAAGGGGAATGGTTCCTTTTTCTGGACCCCCTTCTCCCTCATGTTTAGCCTTATTAGTTTTCAGATTTGAAGACGTTCGTTCCATTATAGTTTGATTTGAAGACGTTCGTTCCATTATAGTTTGGTGATTTTAAGACGTTTACCTCATTTATTTGTCGATATTAGAACCTTTCGTGCCATTTAGATGTCGATTTTTTTCCTGGCGAGCGAAAGCGAGCCTGTAATTTTAGGAGGAATTTTTCTACCGGAAAAGGTACAATTATATCTCAAGGGGGGGGGGGTCTACGTTTTTTTTTTTTTTTTTTTTTTTTTTTTTTTTTTTTTTAACCTTGATGGCGGTCTAGCGCGAAATGTAAAAATATATATTTAAATAGACCCCCTCCCCCCAAAAACAAAATTAACCCTACCCCCTTAAGGGACTGGGATGGGGGAACAAGGGGTCAGGGACTTCAAAAAGGTTATAGGGGAAGTTGGAGTCGCATTAATTATACAAGGAAGGTCTGGAAAGGGTGGAGGAGGGAAAGAGGGGGGGGGGGGGGGGGTTTGGAAATGGGGGGTTGAGTAGGGGAGGGAGGACTGGGGCGAAAGATGGGGGATTTTGGGGTGAATCGACATCTAAATTGCATGAAAGGTCCTAATATTGACAACAAAAATGGGGTGAAAGGTCTTAGCATCGCTAAACTAATATGCCGAACGGCCTTAAATCTAAAAAAAAAAAAAACGAAAACAAAACAATGGGGCTAAACACGATAGAGAAGGGGTGTCCAGAAAACCGGCCCATCTCCCCTTTAAGGTTGAGGGATTGGGTAGGGGGGGGGGGGGGGGGGGGGGGGGTAACTTTAGGTAGGATTTGGGAAGTTGGAACCGTATTAATTATTCAGGGAAGGTCGCGAGAGGGGTGCAAGAGGGGGACGGGGGTGGGGGGGGGGACTGTTTGGATAAGGTGGGGGTGGGGGGGGGGGGGGGATTTTGGTAAGGGGTTAGGGTTTGAAAGAGGTAGAGATCCTGTGGGTGAATATTATATACTCCATTATATATTGATGTGTTATATTTTGATATATCGCTATTTACTGATTCGGCCAAATGTGTACCTTGCCTACATATCAGATCAGATGGCTATAGAGAAGTAGGAGAGTAGAGAGTTTTGGATAGAGGAAGAATAAGTTGAGAAATGGGAAGTACGGTCGCGCTAATAAGTCATGTCCCAACTTGCTCTGTGCTGTATTAATGTCTGTCAGATGTTGAATAGGGTGGGTAAGGGTAGGAACATGTTTGTATATTTCACTCGATATGAAGAAATGAAGTTTAGATATTGCTGATCCCAATTATTGATCAACATATACTTGGTGCCGAGACATGACTTATTAGCGCGACTGTACAGTAAAGATAAAAGTACTTGGCATACATATATTTACAATACTACAACTATACATTTCCTGGCTGAGCCTTTAGAGAGTATGGAAACTCTACTGAAAAGGTCCCTAATAATGGCTGAACGGGGCCGATTGGATACAACCCAGAGAGAAGAAAAAAACCCAGCAGGTCAGCCCCCTTAAGTTGTTTTGCGTTAGTTGAGTTGAGTTTGGCTGTGTTGAGTTAAGATGAGTTGAAATGGGTGAGTTGAGTTGAGTTGAGTTATAGAGACCACTTCACGCTTAACCCCTTCTGTACCGGAGACGGCATTTAAATTGTATTCTAGCTATATTTTGACGATTCTGTGCAGCTTAAGAAGGATCTGTGGTAGTATAAAAGGTCAAGCGAGATAGATAGAAGCCTTTTAATTGCTGGACACCCTATTTAAAGTGAATAATATCGTCTAATAGTAGCCAGAATAAAGTTAAGAGGACGTTGCCGGTACGGAAGGGGTTAAATATTGATGATCGGTCGCTGGTAAAGGGTTGGTCATTCGTGTCCGAGGGTCATAGAGTACAAGCGGTCATGGGCCGGTTTTCGGGACCACTTTCTCCCTCATGTTTAGCCCCATTAGTTTTCAGATGTTATGATGTTTGCCCCATTACTTAGTCGATTTTAAGACCTTTCGCCTAATTTCTACGTCAATATTTACACCTTTCGTGCTATTTAGGTGTCGATTGTTTCCCTGGCGAACTATAGTTAGCCTGTAATGTTGGAAGAACCGGCCTTCGGCCGGAACACTTTTCTACCAATTTTTTTTTCAAATTAATCTAGAAGGGGGATCTTTTTTTTTTTTTTTTTTTTTTTTTTTTTTTTTTTTTGATGGAGGTCTAGGGAGGAAACTATTAAAATAATGAATAGATGCAAAAATCGACCAAAAAGTGAACCATCCCCCCTTAACCCTTTTTGGTCTGAGGTTGGGTGGCGGAGGTTGAAACTCTCCAATTTCGCTCCATTAGTTTGGTGATTTTAAGAAGTTTCGCCTCATTAGTTTGTCGGTAATAAAACGCTTCACCCCATTCAAGTGTCGATTATTATCTGGGCGAGTGATACCGAGCCTGGAACTTAGAAGAAATAGGCAGATTGAGCTTGGAGGGGGTCTGGGTGGGCTGTGTGTGTGTGTGTGTGTGTGTATGTGTGTATGTGTGTATGTGTGTGTGTGTGTGCGTGTGCGTTTTTTTTTTCCCCCAACTACTCCCTCTCTGGCATAGGCTGAGAGCCTGCACACTCAACCGCTGAACACGGTGAGGCCCGTGAGGTCTTGTTCCAGTCTAAGGAGTGAGACATGCGAAGCACCCCGGCTCGAAGCATCCACATCTCATTCCCCAGACTTGGACCCTCACTCTCGAAACGCCACCTATTGAGCAATTAACTCACTAGGCATTGTCCCCCTGTAGCATATTTTGAATATGGGAATATTCATACAGTGCTATTTCATCATGATACAATGAGGGTATTTTGTTTTTTTGGCATTTCGGTGTGCTGTGGTAATGCACTGATACTAGGTAAAGCACAAATTCCATCCCAATAATATCTTCCCATTGACTTAGGATTCGAACCCGGGTCCATTGGATTACCAGTCCAGTGGCAAGACCACTATGCCACTCTGTATTTACCTAATTGTGTTTTACAGGATTGAGATTAATCTCGTACTGTCCCGTCTGCTATAAATTTATCATACTTTTGCTTAAATGAATGAATACTTTGAGTACACACCACTTCTTTCGGTAACTTATTCCACTTATCAACGATTCTATTAGGAAACCCACATCTTCTTATGTCTTTCCTGCTTCTCCTCTGTAGTAGTTTGTAATTATGTCCTCTTGTTCTCCCTGTAGATGGCTTGATGAAGTCTTCTTTGTCGGTTAATTCTATTCCTTTGGCGTACTTATACATTGTTATGAGGTCGCCTCTCTTTCTTCTATCACACAGCGAAGTGAGACCGAGGTGATTTAGTCTTTGTTCGTATTCCAATGGTCTCAAATTGGGTAGGCCTACCCATCTTGTGATGCGCCTTTGAATTTTTTCAAGTTTTTCAATGTGCTTTCTTAAGTGTGTGTGTGTGTGTGTGTGTGTGTGTGTGTGTGTGTGTGTGTGTACTTGTGTGTGTAGTTGTGTGTGTGTGTGTGGTTGTGCGACGTGCGTAGATATATATATATATATATATATTATATTATATTATTATTATTTTTAAGCTTGATAGAGGTCTATGGAACAAATGATGATGATGATAATGATAATAATGATGAATAATTTTGATACATAATATAATACAATACAACGCTTTCTTTCAATAATTGTAATTCTTACAATATTACATTTGGGACTCCGTTAAAAATAAGAATGCTAATTAAAACTATTAACAATGGAAATTGCCCACATTCATTTCGGAGCTCAATGGGATTTCCAAGCAAAGAGACCCAAGCTTTAAATGTGGCTAGTGGCTGATTTTTTTGGTAAATTACTTTATTTATTCATATATTTTTTTAGTTTCCTCGCTAGACCTCCATCAAACTTGGAAAAACACCCCCTAGACCCCCCCCCCCCTTTAAGATAAATTTGTACATTTTTCGGTAGAAAAATTTCCCGGCCGGTTCCTCTTACAACACCTAAATGGCACGATAGGTCTTAAAATTGACAACGAAATAGAGCTAAAGTTGTTAAAAATCGCCAAAACTAATGGGCCAAACGTCTTATAATCTCAGAAAAAATGGGGCTTAGCACGAGGGAGAAAGGGGGACCAGAAAACCGCCGCCCCCCCCCCCCCAAAAAAAAAAAAAGAAAAAAGAAAAACAATCTGGTCAGGTATTCGGGTGAGCAACGAAATATGATAGTGGCCGTCCGCAGATTTAATTTTGGGGCCTTCAAAGAAATTAGGAATTTTTTCGAGTTAACATGTCAGTCATTTATTTTACAACTGTGAATGGCTGGATTTTTTTAGTTTTTTTTTGTTTTTTTTCCCCAACATTTCAGTTCAATTGTGATTTTTTTTACATATTATTCCGGCTATCATTGGCGGATTTTCTTTAGTTTAGGAAGGACCTTAGGGAATCGCAGGGGCATGAACTCGGTTAGTTATTTTTCTGACTCCCACATGGTGATCGTAATCTTAACATAGGCCTATTCGTTTATGGGGAGATTTGTATTTATTGGTTTTTATGTGTTAATCAACTCTGCGTAAGCAGAGTTTGGTATCGCCCCCGCCCCGCGCGCGCGCGCCATTTCACACGAATATTTGTTGGGTGAATGCGAACGTCAGTCAAAAAAGATTTTTTGAATTTGTGCAATAGTTATGATTTTAGGTCCAAAATATGGTCCCCCCCCCCCCCCCCCCCAGCAATGATGGCGTTCTTAGTGCGTTCTTAGAACGCATTCGTCCTTGGGTGCGAACACATCTCGCTCCGTATTTGCTAGTCTGCTAGGTTAAGTTAGTTTAGTTGGCATTAGAAGTGATGGTAGTAATAGTGGGATTGATGGTGATAGTAGTGATGATGGTGATAATAGTAGTGATGATGGTTGTATTTGTAGTGATGATGATGACAGTGGTATATATGATGGTGACAGTAGTAGATATGATGGTGACAGTACTAGTCAATCAATCAATCAATTATCTTCATATCATAATATACATAATTTATATATACAGTATAATTCCATATGTTGTGTTCAAGACTTACAACTATTTAATAATTAAGTAGACGTGCCGTTTTGCCCAAAATCAAAACGGCATACCCAACTCTGCGATGGGTCACCATCATCACTACTAATCACTATCACCATTACTATCATCAGAACTACTACTCTTACCATCATCACAACTACTCTCATCATCACTACAACTGTCATCATCACTACATCTTTCACCATCATCACAACTACTCACCATCATCACAACTACTGTCACCATCGGCACTACCATCATCACTACTCTCATCATTATCACTACAAATATCATCATAACTTGTCACCATCATCACTACTATTATGACCATCATCACTACTACTAGTACTGTCACCATCATATCTACTGTCATCATCATCACTACTGTCATCATCATCAATACAACTACAACCATCATCAATACAACTACAACCATCATCACTACTATTATCACCATCATCACTACTACCACCATCAATCCCACTATTACTACATAGGGGCACACACACAGAACACCATCATCACTGCTAGGGAGGAGGGAGGAGGGGGGGGGGGGGGTGTAAAACCACATATTTCGGACCTAAAATCATAACTAGTGCACAAACTCCAAACCTCTTTTTTGACTGACGTTCGCATTTCACCCAACACATGTTCGTGTGAAATTTGGTGAAAATCCGTCCAACGGTCTAGGAGGAGTTTCGGGACAACAACAACAACAACAACAACAACAACAGTTTTTTTCCGGTGCTTACGCAGAGTTGATAAAATGTAAAAATAGTCCCCTCCATTAAAAAACAAAGTATTACAGGTACCAGTTCATTCATAAGACAAACTGCTGCTCCAAGCTTTCGTAATATAAAGAAATCAATCTTAAAACGAGTATTATAAAAACTATAACCCCAGTAAAGAACATACATACTGTATATTGTCCCCGTTGATCAATACACTACAGTAATATATAAAACATACTGTATATTGGCCCCGTTGATCAATACAATACAGTAATATTGGCCCCGTTGATCAATACAATACAGTAATATATAAAACATACTGTATATTGACCCCGTTGATCAATACAATACAGTAATATATAAAACATACTGTATATTGACCCCGTTGATCAATACAATACAGTAATATATTAAAACATTCTTAAAATATAATCACCCGGCTTGACTAAGATTGTACACAGGCTCACGTTTTGGTTAAGGGGAGGTATTTAGTTTGTTCCCTACGTTTTCATCAAGCTTAAAATTACACCCCGTAGACCCCCTTTCAAGATACATTTGTACATTTTTCGGTAGAAAAATGTCCCGGCCAGAGGCCGGTTGCTCTTAAATTACAGGCTCGCTATCGCTCGCCAGGAAAAATTGACACCTTAATTGCACGAAAGGTCTTATAATTGACAGAAATGGGGCAAAATGTCTTAAAATGTCCAAACTAATAGGGCGAACGTCTTAAAATCTCAAAAGCAATGGGGCTAAACATGAGGGAGAAAGGGGTCCAGAAAAAAATCCCTCAAGTGGAAATCTCCCCTTAACGTCTTTGAACCCATGTGGTGGATTGTGTTCTTTCATTTCATACATTTTATTTTAGTAAGCGTTGTTTCCACACAGCGATTTTGATGTGTTGTTTTGACTTTATATTGTCTGTGTTCCAGTTTTGGTTTGACTTTGTTTGCAAGTTTGACATTTTAACCCCTGTGATCCGAGATTTAACTATGTCTATTTCAGCGCGTGTAATATTTAATATTATATTCATCCATGCAATATTTGACAATACTAGGGTTTAGGTAGCCATTTTGCAAATAATGTATATTACATTTTATAATAGGGATGTTAGATCGAAGCAGCCTGTGGTAATATCTTGAATGTATCAAAGCCAGGTGATGTCTCAGCAATAGCTGATCACATATCTGTTATATTACTGATAATTTCGTCTATGTATAAATTAAAAAGAAATGGTGAAAGAACACCTCCCTGTCTCACACCTCTCTCCACATGACAGAGACGACCATGATGTCCCTTCCACACCACATTAGCATATTGGTTCCGGAGGTAATGCATAACTAAAAAAAAAAAAAATCAACGGGGACATCCTTATCTAATAATTTGCATCCCATTTTAAAATTAAATGTTGACTAGTAAATCATGTGAGGCATTTTTTAGTAAAGCGGAATGGATGCCATCTTGACCCACACTATCATTCAACTGTTTAATTGATCTCTTTATAGACTCATATGAAACAGCAGTATACATTTTACGTCTTGTAGACCACTCTCTCTTAAATGTTTCCATAACAAATGTTTTCATGTTCACTTCTTCACTAGGACTTGTCTTACTTAGGAATTTATCAGTATAAATTTTGTTTAATATTATCTGAACTATTGTTACCGTCGATTACATTAGACACTTTATCTTTTCCCTTTTTATTCCTTACATCTTTCCAGAATAGTTTCTTATTATATCTAAACTTGTCTGTAATAGCCTTGCAGATATGATGCTGTTCTGTAGTGATGATGGTCATAATTGTAGTGATGATGGTGATAAGTAATGATGATAGTTGTAGTGGTAATGATGACAGTAGTGACGATGGTGTGAGTATTAGTGACGGTGGTCATAATAGTAGTAGTGATGATGGTGATAATAGTAGTGATGATGGTGATAAGTGATGATAGTTGTAGTGATAATGATGACATTAGTGACGATGGTGTGAGTATTAGTGATGATGGTCATAATAGTAGTAGTGATGATGGTGATAATAGTAGTGATGATGGTGATAAGTAATGATAGTTGTAGTGATAATGATGACAGTAGTGACGATGGTGTGAGTATTAGTGATGATGGTGAAAGTTGTAGTGATGACAATAGTTGTGATGATGAAAACCATAGTAATGGTGATGATGGCAGTAGTAGTGATGATGGTGATAGTAGGATACATGATTGTAATACTTGTGACAGTAGTAATGATGATGGTTATAGTAGTAGTGATGATGTTAACTGTAGTAATGATGATTGTAAGATGGTGGTGATGATAGTAGTAATGATGGTTGATAGGTGTAGTATCAATGATGATAGTAGTGATTAAGATGGTAGTAGTGATGATGGTGAGAGTAGTAGTGATGATTGTAATTGTAGTAGTGATGATGATCATAGTCGTGATGATTGTGGCAGTTGTAGTGATGATGGCAGTAGTAGTGATGATGGTGATTGTGATTGATGATGGTCAAACAAAAATTAAAAATATGCTGGCTCGCTACCGCTCACCAGTAAAAAATTGACACCTGGATGGGGATAAACGTCTTAAAACAGTAGGCTGAATGGGGCCAAATGGATACAAGCCAGAGAAAGATAGAAAAGGACCGAACAAAAACAGGTCACCCCCCCTTAATCGACCACTTGCGAGTTTCGAGCTATAAGGAAGTTGGAGCTGTAAACATCGATAGTCAACAGAAATGCAATAATAATGTAGGTTTCTGGTGGCTAAAGAGTATGTTGAATTGGGTTTTATGTACCGGTATTTATATAGGAACTACGACCATATTTTAGCTGGTAAATTCTGGTAAATATCGATGTCTACAACTCCAACTTCCTTATAGAACGAAACTCCCAAGTGGTCAATGTAGGCCTTGGATCTTATAACTATATAATTATTTTCTGTTCAGATTTTCAGCTTTTAACCCTTTTTAAAACGTGTGGTAATCCTCAAAGGGTTAAACTATTGGTCTTTGCAATGGTATACATATAGATGATTCAATGTATACTAAACATATGATGTACTGTGCATATGCAGAATATACGTGAGAGAGAGAGAGAGAGATATAAGAAGCAAGGAGGGTAGGAGGCTGAGAGAGAGAGAGAGAGAGAGAGAGAACAGAAGCAAGGAGGGTAGGAGAGAGAGGTGTGTACATAAGACAAAGTAAACTAGGAGGCAGAGGGGGTCAGAGCTGTGTGTGAGAGAGAGAGAGAGAGAGAGGTGTGTACATAAGACAAAGTAAACTAGGAGGCAGAGGGGGTCAGAGCTGTGTGTGAGAGAGAGAGAGAGAGAGAGGTGTACATAAGACAAAGTAAACTAGGAGGCAGAGGGGGTCAGAGCTGTGTGTGAGAGAGAGAGAGAGAGAGAGAGAGGTGTGTACATAAGACAAAGTAAACTAGGAGGCAGAGGGGGTCAGAGCTGTGAGAGAGAGAGAGAGAGAGGTGTACATAAGACAAAGCAAACTAGGAGGCAGAGGGGGTCAGAGCTGTGAGAGAGAGAGAGAGAGAGAGAGAGGTGTACATAAGACAAAGTAAACTAGGAGGCAGAGGGGGTCAGAGCTGTGAGAGAGAGAGAGAGAGGTGTACATAAGACAAAGTAAACTAGGACGCAGAGGGGGTCAGAGCTGTGTGAGAGAGAGAGAGAGAGAGAGAGAGAGAGAGAGAGAGAGGTGTGTACATAAGACA
>CM064563.1:27112740-27127740 GCA_032716605.1 Paralithodes platypus
ACCCACCTACCCACACCCACACACACATACCCACCTACCCACACACACGTTATAGACTGCATCACCGTTTATTCATTTAAACTCCGCCTAGACAAATATCTCGCATCAAACCCGCGACTGACTGCGTTTGTAAATGAATAACTTTATTTTATCCCCCCCTCAGTTACTAACCCATCTGTCCCCTACTAACTTCCTAATCCTGCCACGGACATTAGTTCCAGGGCAGTAATTCGCTTTCCAATGTTCCCTTACCCACTCTAAACCACTGTTTGGACACTTGATCCTCAGTGTTTTGGAGGACAAGCAACCTAGAAGGGTCACTAGATCTGTTGTTGCTTGATTTCCTTTGTACTCCTTTGCACACACACACACACACACACACACACACACACACACACACCCTTACACCAATAACCTGAACATTTACCACAACACCAACTCCTACAGGTAATATTACGTTACGGTACAACTTCCTCCCCCTCGCCCGATCAAAACCACACGCACTCGTAACTTGCGATCTGATGCCGCCGGAAGTGATCGTAATTATTGAACGGAAGTGATCGTAATTGTTGAACGGAAGTGATCGTAAATGTTGAACGGAAGTGATCGTAACTGTTGAACGGAAGTTATCGTAATTGTTGAACGAAAGTGATCGTAATTGTTGAACGGAAGTTATCGTAGTTGTTGTTAGAGCAGTCGATGTGTGATGGGGGATGGGCGTATTGATCTGCTTATTTTGTTCATCTTTCTATTATTTGTGTAGAGTCCTCCCTAGACATCCATCAAGCTTATTAAAACTCCCCCTAGTCCCCCCTTCAAGATAAATTTGTACGCTTTTCGGTAGATAAATGTCCTGGCCGAAGGCTGGTTCCTCATACAATTATAGGCTCGCTTTCGCTCGCCAGGAAAAAATCGACACCTAAATGGCACGAAAGGTCTTAAAATTGACAAAGAAATGGGGCGAAAGGTATTAAAATCGCCAAACTAATGGGCCGAACGTCATCAAATCTGAGAACTAATGGGGTTAAGCATGAGGAAGAAGGGGGACCGGAAAAACGGCTCATGTCCCCATAACTCGCGATCAGGATTTTTGGCCTACCAATAATAAATGGACTATAGTATCCCTTCCACCCATAACCCCATTAACCACTTGCGAGTTTCAGGCTATAAGGAAGTTCGGCCTGTAAACATCGATGGTAAACCCAAATACAGTAATTATGTAGGTTTCTGATGGATAAATAGTATGTTGAATTGGGTTTTATGTAATTATAACATTACTAAAAACCGTATTATAGCTGGTTATTCTGCTAAATATCGACGTCTACAGCTCCAACTTCCTTATAGAACGAAACTCGCAAGTGGTCAATTCAGCCACGCAGTAAACTGAAGTTACTGAAGCATTTCCCTGGCACCACTGTTAAGCCGGAGTCACACGAGCCCTTTTTCGAGCAATTTTTACGGGCAATTATGGTCTGGAAGCTTACAAAATTACACTTTATCAGAATTCAACCGCCTAACATAATCTACCTTCAGTCTAGTTACCGATACCAGTGCGGAAAAGTCCCGAGATATAACGAGACAAAACTTGCTCATGGAAAATTGACGGAAAAGGCGCTCGTGTGACAGCGGCTTTACCCTCGTACACGCTACACCACTTCTCAACAAACTACAACCCCTCTCAAAGTGTTCATCAGTCATTCATGTACTGTACACTCGACCAAAAAACAATCTTTACACTGATGAGCTGTACATAATCTAGTGTGAACATAATGAATCGGGTGAAACATACGTCTGTGAGGTATTATCATAAGATTTCGACCCACTTCCAGAATGTTTAGAGCGTTAGTGTAAAGATTGTGTTTTTGGTCTAGTGTACAGAACGGAAGCCCCTCTCAACCCCAACGACTGCTGCCTCCTCTCCCATCCCACTCTATTCCAATCCCACTCTATTCCAATCCCACTTACATACTCTGAACCCCAATACAGAGCCTTGTATGTACAGTCGGCCAAATAAGTGATATCCGGGCACCAAGTATATTTGATCAATATTTGGTATCAGCCATATCTAAATTTGATTTCTTCGTTTTGAGTGTGGTATAGAAACATGTTCCTACATTTACACACCCTAGTCAACATCTGGCAGACACTTAACCCTTTCACGCACATGACGCGATTTTGAGCCTAATGGGGATACTTTAAAGCCTTTGTTACCATTAGGGGTATTTATAAACCTTTAGTTTAGTTACTTCAACCTCTGCAGTTGTCTTTGAGTTAGCTGTGGGCAGAAAACTAATTTTGGAAAGGTAATTATAAGAGAGAGAACTCTATTTCTTATTGCTAATCTGGCAACCTCTGCGTCATAAATGCGTGAAAGGGTTAATACAGCACAGAGCAAGCCAAACGTAATGACAGCTGAGACAGGACTTATTAGCGCTACCGTAATGTGCTATTATTTTCTTCAACTTGTCTTTTATCGAAGTTCTGGTATCTACTAGAATTAAGTTATGACCCGCTTAGTTTGGCTCGTATGGTCTGTGTGGTCAGTGTATCTCTGTAAATGTATGTACACTACAATCCCCTTTTCCTTTTTATCTTCCAGGTCACGTGACTTATGCAGCGTGGGTAGCTCAGTGGTAACGTTCCCGCCTAATACCCACAAGACCAGGGATCACCTCTTGCTCAGGTTGGTGAATATATTTTGTGAGATGTAAGCTGGCGGTTACCATATCCCTTGAGCAAGGGGCTGGGTAATAATTTCCCTCTTTGCCAACCTCTGGACCTCCACTCTGTATATACAATCATAGCCTCACATCCTCATATACTGTTTACAATCACCAATACCCTCCTCTTTCGCCAGCCTCCCCGATTCCCACTCTGAATACAATCGTAGCTCGTCACAATCACAATAGCCAGCCCCCAATACCCCCATTCGAAATACAATCATAGCTCCTCGTCTATACAATCATAATACCCCCCTCCCCCCTTCGCCAGCCTCCCTACCCCCGCTCTGAATACAATCATAACTCCTCCTCGTTTATATAATCACAATCCCCCCCCCCCCCCCTCCTTCACCAGGCCCAATACCCCCATTCTGTAAACCATCATAGTTCATTCTATTTACAATCACAATCCTCCCACAACTCCCATCATCCATATCGCGAGGCACCACTGACGCCAAATCAATCACGGTAATCTGATGGGCTCATTCCGTGTCTGATAGTCGGCCTTGGTAATGTCGTCCCACACCCTAATAATCTGATTGCTTGCTGTGTTAAGGGGGGGAGGTATAGTCCCTTTTGGTGGACCCCCTTCTCCCTCATGTTTAGCCTATTAGTGTTGGCAGTTTAAGACGTTGTCTCCTTTAGTTTGGCGATTTTGAAACCTTTCACCCCATTTGTTTGTCAATATTAAGACATTTCGTGCCATTTAGGTGTCGAATTTTTGCTAGCGAGCGATAGCGAGCCTCTAATTTTAAAAGGAATTGGCCATCGGTCGGGACATTTTTCTACCGAAAAATTTACAAATTTATCTTGATAGGGGGTCTAGAGGATTTTTCTTTTTTTTAAGCTTGATGGAGGTCTAGCGAGGAAACTCAAAACTAAATTAATATATAAATATATAGACCAAAAATCAAGCACTACCCCCTTAACCTATTCAATTACAATCGGATTTTGGCGTGATCTGATCGGCCTAGCACCCCGCATCGGATCTTGGCGTGATCTGATCGGCCTAGCACCCCGCATCGGATCTTGGCGTGATCTGATCGGCCTAGCACCCCGCATCGGATCTTGGCGTGATCTGATCGGCCTAGCACCCCGCATCGGATCTTGGCGTGATCTGATCGGCCTAGCACCCCGCATCGCACCCACCATCGTCTAGGAATTCTCGTGTCCACCTTGACCCCTGGACGGATTCAATTTAAGGGGAGATTTCCATTTGAGGGATTTTTTTCTTGACCCCTTTCTCCTTCGTGTTTAGCCCCATTGCTTTTGATATTATATAACGTTTGCCCCATTAGTTTAGCGATTTTAAGAACTTTCACCCCATATTAAGACCTTTCGTGCAATTCAGGTGTCGATTTTATCCTGGCGAGCGATAGCGAGCCTGTAATTTAAGAGGAAGCGGCCTTCGGCCGGGACATTTTTCTACCGAAAAATTTACAAATTTATCTTGAAAGGGACTCAAGGGGGTGTAATTTTAAGCTTGATGGAGGTCTAGGGAACAAACTAAATACCTCCCCTTAATGTCTGTCAGATGTTGAATAGGGTGGGTAAGTGTAGGAACATGTTTGTATATTTCACTCGACATGAAGAAATGAAAAACTTAGATATTGCTGATACCAATTATTAGTCAAAACATACTTGGTGGCGATACATCACTTATTAGCGCGACTGCACAATATGTATTCTTAATTAACCCCTTGAAGCTCTGACGCGTTTTAGCAGTTTATTTTGACTATCATTAGACGATTTTGTGCAGCTTAGAAAGGATCAGTGGGTATTTAAAGGGTAAAGACTATCTCAATCAAACCTCTGCTTCCATATATCCTTCCTAATCTGATTAAAATCGTCTAATAATTACCAGAAAAGAAAAAAAATGCGTATTGGAGCTTAAAAGGGTTAATTGGTTAGAGGTCCTTCCTAAACTTAATAAAATCGCCTAATAGTTGCCAGAATATAACGGAAAAGGGTTGTCCCTTGTACAGTCGGCCAAATAAGTCGTGTCTCCGCTGTCATTACGTTTTGCTACGTTTGTGTGTCGTATTAATGTCTGTCAGATGTTGAATAGGGTGTGGGAAGGTAGGAACATGTTTGTGTATCTCACTCGAAACCATGAAATAAAGCTTCGATAGTGCTGATACCAATTATTGATCGAAATATACTGGGTGCCGCTACTTCACTTATATGGCCGACTGTACACATCTTAACTCTTAAGGGGGGATGGTTAACTTTTTAGGCGATTTTTGCATGTATTCATTATTTTTCTAGTTTCCTCCCTAGACCTCCATCAAATTAAAAAAAAAATCCATTAGATCCCCCTTCTAGATTAATTTGTACATTTTTCGGCAGAAAAATTTCCCGGCCAAAGGCCGGTTCTTCCAACATTACAGGCTCACTATCGTTACATCTTACTTACATATCTGAAGAATAAACATCTCCCATCTTAATAATACCCCGTAGTTCACCACTACTACATCACCCCTCCATCACCACTACTACATCACCCCTCCATCACCACTACTACACCACCCCACCATCACAACTACTACACCACCCCTCCATCACCACTACTACACCACCCCTCCATCACCACTACTACACCACCCCTCCATCACCACTACTACACCACCCCTCCATCACCACTACTACACCACCCCACCATCACCACTACTACACCACCCCACCATCACCACTACTACACCACCCCACCATCACCACTACTACACCACCCCACCATCACAACTACTACACCACCCCTCCATCACCACTACTACACCACCCCTCCATCACCACTACTACACCACCCCACCATCACCACTACTACACCACCCCTCCATCACCACTACTACAACACCCCTCCATCACCACTACTACACCACCCCTCCATCACCACTACTACACCACCCCTCCATCACCACTACTACACCACCCCTCCATCACCACTACTACACCACCCCTCCATCACCACTACTACACCACTCCTCCCTCACCACTACTACACCACCCCACCATCACCACTACTACAACACCCCTACATCACCACTACTACACCACCCCTCCATCACCACTACTACACCACCCCCTCCATCACCACTACTACACCACCCCTACTGCACCACTACTACACCACCCCTCCATCACCACTACTACACCACCCCTCCATCACCACTACTACACCACCCCTACTGCACCACTACTACACCACCCCTCCATCACCACTACTACACCACCCCTACTGCACCACTACTACACCACCCTCCATCACCACTACTACACCACCCCTCCATCACCACACCACTACACCACCCCTACTGCACCACTACTACACCACCCCTACTGCACCACTACTACACCACCCCTCCAGCACCACTACTACACCACCCCTACTGCACCACTACTACACCACCCCTCCATCACCACTACTACACCACCCCTACTGCACCACTACTACACCACCCCTACTGCACCACTACTACATCACCCCTCCATCACCACTACTGCACCACCCCCTGCATCAGCACTACTACTACACCACCCCTCCATCACCACTACTACACCACCCCTACTGCACCACTACTACACCACCCCTACTGCACCACTACTACACCACCCCTACTGCACCACTACTACATCACCCCTCCATCACCCCTCCATCACCACTACTACACCACCCCTACTGCACCACTACTACACCACCCCTACTGCACCACTACTACAACACCCCTACTGCACCACTACTACATCACCCCTACTGCACCACTACTACAACACCCCTACTGCACCACTACTACATCACCCCTACTGCACCACTACTACAACACCCCTACTGCACCACTACTACATCACCCCTACTGCACCACTACTACAACACCCCTACTGCACCACTACTACATCACCCCTACTGCACCACTACTACAACACCCCTACTGCACCACTACTACACCACCCCTACTGCACCACTACTACAACACCCCTACTGCACCACTACTACATCACCCCTACTGCACCACTACTACACCACTACTACACCACTACTACACCACCCCTACTGCACCACTACTACAACACCCCTACTGCACCACTACTACATCACCCCTACTGCACCACTACTGCACCACTACTACACCACTACTACATCACCCCTACTGCACCACTACTACATCACTACTACACCACCCCTACTGCACCACTACTACACCACCCCTACTGCACCAGTACTACACCACCCCTACTGCACCACTACTACACCACCCCTACTGCACCACTACTACACCATCACTACTGCACCACTACTGCACCACTACTACACCACCCCTACTGCACCACTACTACAACACCCCTACTGCACCACTACTACATCACCCCTACTGCACCACTACTACATCACTACTACACCACCCCTACTGCACCACTACTACACCACCCCTACTGCACCAGTACTACACCACCCCTACTACACCACCCCTACTGCACCACTACTACAACACCCCTACTGCACCACTACTACAACACCCCTACTGCACCACTACTACATCACCCCTACTGCACCACTACTACATCACTACTACACCACCCCTACTGCACCACTACTACACCACCCCTACTGCACCACTACTACACCACCCCTACTGCACCACTACTACACCACCCCTACTGCACCACTACTACACCACTACTACACCACCCCTACTGTACACCACCCCTACTGCACCACTACTACACCACCACTACTGCACCACTACTACACCACTACTACACCACCACTACACCACCCCTACTGCACCACTACTGCACCACTACTACACCACCCCTACTGCACCACTACTACACCACCCCTACTGCACCACTACTACACCACCCCTACTGCACCACTACTACACCACCCCTACTGCACCACTACTACACCACCCCTCCATCACCACTACTGCACCACCCCGTCTGCACCACTACTACACCACCCCTACTGCACCACTACTAGACCACCCCTCCATCACCACTACTGCACCACCACCCCTCTGCACCACTACTACACACCCCTACTGCACACCACTACTGCACCACCCCTACTGCACCACTACTACACCACCACTACTGCACCACTACTACACCACCCCTACTGCACCACTACTACACCACCCCTACTGCACCACTACTACAGCACCCCTACTGCACCACTACTACACCACTACTACACCACCCCTACTGCACCACTACTACACCACCCCTACTGCACCAATACTACACCACCCCACCATGACAACTACTACACCACCCCTCCATCACCACTACTACACCACCCCTACTGCACCACCCCTCCATCACCACTACTACACCACCCCACCATCACCACTACTACACCACCCCACCATCACCACTACTACACCACCCCACCATCACCACTACTACACCACCCCTCCATCACCACTACTACACACCACCCCTACCCATCACCACTACTACACCACCCCACCATCACCACTACTACACCACCCCTACTGCACCACTACTACACCACCCCTACTGCACCACTACTACACCACCCCTACTGCACCACTACTACACCACTACTACTGCACCACTACTACACCACCCCTCCATCACCACTACTACACCACCCCTACTGCACCACCCCTCCATCACCACTACTACACCACCCCACCATCACCACTACTACACCACCCCACCATCACCACTACTACACCACCCCTCCATCACCACTACTACACCACCCCTCCATCACCACTACTACACCACCCCTCCATCACCACTACTACACCACCCCACCATCACCACTACTACACCACCCCTACTGCACCACTACTACACCACCCCTACTGCACCACTACTACACCACCCCTACTGCACCACTACTACACCACCCCTACTGCACCACTACTACACCACCCCTACTGCACCACTACTACACCCCCTACCCCCTACTGCACCACTACACCACCCCTACTGCACCACTACTACACCACCCCTACTGCACCACTACTACACCACCCCTACTGCACCACTACTGCACCACTACTGCACCCCTACTACACCTCCCCTCCTGCACCACTTCTACACCACCCCTACTGCACCACTACTACACCACCCCTACTGCACCACCCCTACTGCACCACTACTACACCACCCCTACTGCACCACTACTACACCACCCCTACTGCACCACTACTACACCACCCCTACTGCACCATTACTGCACCACCCCTACTGCACCACTACTACACCACCCCTCCATCACCACTACTGCACCACTACTACACCACCCCTACTGCACCACTACTACACCACCCCTACTGCACCACTACTACAGCACCCCTACTGCACCACCACTACTGCACCACTACTACACCACCCCTACTGCACCACTACTACACCACCCCTACTGCACCACTACTGCACCACTACTACACCACTACTACACCACCCCTACTGCACCACTACTGCACCACTACTACACCACTACTACACCACCCCTACTGCACCACTACTACACCACCCCTACTGCACCACTACTACACCACCCCTACTGCACCACTACTACACCACCCCTACTGCACCACCCCTACTGCACCACTACTACACCACCCCTACTGCACCACTACTACACCACTACTACACCACCCCTACTGCACCACTACTGCACCACTACTACACCACTACTACACCACCCCTACTGCACCACTACTACACCACCCCTAATGCACCACTACTACACCACCCCTACTGCACCACTACTACACCACCCCTACTGCACCACTACTACACCACCCCTACTGCACCACTACTACATCCTAGTTATAGCTTCACTATAAATCGAGAGTCGATGTCCCTAACCGACTTAAGCATGTTAGGTATTGAGGTGTTATAGTTTGTATTAACAAGATATATTAGTAAAACATCACACCAGATTATACACCCGGAAAAAAAATATTATTGAGTGTTACTAAAAGACACTTATATAAAATGGCAGAGATACCAGAAGATAAAGGCCGGGAGGCAATGATTAATCGTTTATGGGAAAAAAATGGTGCTCACGATAAACGTGGAGGTAAAGGATGGCGCCTGGCGGAGGAGACCCGCCTGGCGGAGGAGGCCCGCCTGGCGGAGGAGGCCCGCCTGGCGGAGGAGGCCCGCCTGGCGGAGGAAGCCCGCCTGGCGGAGGAGGCCCGCCTGGCGGAGGAAGCCCGCCTGGCGGAGGAGGCCCGCCTGGCGGAGGAGGCCCGCAGGCGGGCGGAGGAGGCCCGCCAGGTGGAGGAGGCCCGCCTGGCGGAGGAGGCCCGCCTGGCGGAGAAGGCCCGCCTGGCGGAGGAGGACCGCAGGCAGGCGGAGAATGCCCGCCTGGTGGAGGAGGCCCGCCTGGCGGAGAAGGCCCGCCTGGCGGAGGAGGCCCGCAGGCGGGCGGAGGAGGCCCGCCAGGTGGAGGAGGCCCGCCTGGCGGAGGAGGCCCGCCTGGCGGAGGAGGCCCGCCTGGCGGAGGAGGTCAGCCTGGCGGAGGAGGCCCGCCTGGCGGAGGAGGCCCGCAGGTAGGCGGAGGAGGCCCGCCTGGCAGAGGAGGCCCGCCTGGCGGAGGAGGCCCACCTGGCGGAGGAGGCCCGCCTGGCGGAGGAGGCCCGCCTGGCGGAGGAGGCCCGCCTGGCGGAGGAGTCCCGCCTGGCGGAGGAGGCCCGCCTGGCGGAGGAGGCCCGCCTGGCGGAGGAGTCCCGCAGGCAGGCGGAGGACGCCCGCCTGGCGGAGGACGCCCGCCTGGCGGAGAAGGCCCGCCTGGCGGAGGAGGCCCGCAGGCAGGCGGAGGAGGCCCGCCTGGCAGAGGAGGCCCGCCTGGCGGAGGAGGCCCACCTGGCGGAGGAGGCCCGCCTGGCGGAGGAGGTCAGCCTGGCGGAGGAGGCCCGCCTGGCGGAGGAGTCCCGCCTGGCGGAGGAGGTCAGCCTGGCGGAGGAGGCCCGCCTGGCGGAGGAGTCCCGCAGGCAGGCGGAGGACGAAGTGGGTGCACCGAAGCCCGAAGTGGGTGCACCGAAGCCCAAGCCCGGTGATCCTCAAAAAAATAAGAAAAAGAAGGCTTTTAGGAAAATTCGAAAATTCTTTATAACAGGTTTAAACATATTAACCTGCGGGTGTTGCGCCTCGTGTATTAAAAACCTGAAACATAACAATTGAATTTTCAATTTTGTTTTTGAAATGAATTTGTGTGAATGATTGAGATATAGTATTGACAGATCTAGTTTTGACAGCAAGCTAAATTTTTACATTTTTCGATAGAAAAATGTCTCCGGCGAAGCCGTATTTCTCCATACAATGCTGGGGATAAACGTCTTAAAACAGTTGGCTGAATGGGGCCGATTGGATACACACAACACATTCGTTCTGGGGCCGAAAACATCTTGCCCCGCAACTGTTAGGTTAACGATATTATGGAGGTTGTTAGGAAGGTTATGTGTTGGCTAAAAAGATTAATTGAGGCAGTCTGTAGCCTTTTAATGGGTATACGTTCTTCCTAAACTGAGTAAAATCCTCTACTGTCTTAATAACTCTTTAGCCTTTTAATTGGTAGACGTTCTTCCTAAACTGAATAAAATCGTCTAATATCTTTAATAACTCTTTAGCCTTTTAATTGGTAGGCGTTCTTCCTAAACTGAATAAAATCGTCTAATATCTTTAATAACTCTTTAGCCTTTTAATTGGTAGACGTTCTTCCTAATCTGAATAAAATCGTCTAATATCTTGTTAACTCTTTAAGCACAGTTTTATTCTGGATATCATTAGACGATTTTATACAGCTTAGGAAGGATCTGTGGGGAATTTATTGGGGGCAAAGACGGTCTCAATTAACCCTCTGGCTTCCATATGCCCTTCCTAATCTGAATAACATCGTCTAAACATAGCCAGAAAGGGTCGTTTTTCTGGACCCCCTTCTTCCTCATGCTGAGCCCAATTAGATTTCAGATTTTTAGACGTACAGCCCATTAGTTTGGCGATTTTAAGACCTTTCGCCCCATATCTTTGTCAATATTAATACTTTTCGTGTCATTTAGGTGTCGCCTGTGTTTTGAGAGGAATTTACTATCGAAAAATGTACTCATTTATCTTGAAGGAGGGTCGTGAGCAGGTGTATTTTTTAAGCTTAATTTGCTATTTTTCTAGTTTCCTCCCCAGACCTCCAACAAACTTTTAAAAACATCCATTAGACACCCCTTCTAGATTAATTTGTACAGTTTTCGGTAGAAAATGTTCCGGCCAAAGGCCGGTTCTTTCAAAATTACAGGCTCACTGTTGTTCGCCAGTGAAAAAATCGACACCTAAATAGCACGAGAGGTCTTAATATTGACAAGGAAATGGGGAGGAAGGTCTTAAAATCGACAAACTAATGGGGCAAACATCTTAAAATCTGAAAACTAATGGGGCTAAACATGAGGGAGAAGAGGATCTATAAAAACGACCCATCTCCCCTTAACCCCTTCTGTACCGGTGACGTCCTTTGCATTATATTCTGGCAACTATTAAACGATTTCATTCAGCTTAGGAAAGACGTTTTTACCAATTAAAAGGCTACATATTATCTCAAGTAATCCTTTTAGCTACCATACATCCTTCCTAAGCTTCATAAAATCGTCCACATGCAGCTGAAATCAAAGACGTCGCCGGCACAAGAGCGATAGAGGGGGGAGGGGGGGGGAGGTACGTCGTTTTTCTAGACCCCCTTCTCCCTCATGTTTAGCCCCCTTAGTTTTGATATTTTAAGACGTTTGCCCCATTAGTTTGTGGATTTTAAGACCCTTCGCCTCATTCCATTGTCAATAATAAGACCTTTCGTGCCATTTAGGTTTCGGTTTTTTTCCTGGCGACCGATAGCCAGCCTATAATTTTGGAGGAACCGACCGAAAAATGTACAAATTAATCACGAAGGGGGATCAAATGAACGTTTTTCTTAACCCCCTCAGCACCATGACGAATGTTTACATTCGATTCTGGTTAAGATTAGACGATTGTATGCAGTTTAAGAAGGACCTGTGTTATTAAGAGGGTTTATAGAGATCATATTTACCCATTTGAGTCGTAGAGGTAGATTATAAACTAAAGACAATCGTCTAATGATAACCAGAATATGATGACAATTACGTCATGGTGGTGAAGGGGTTAAGTTTGGTGGAGGTCTAGGAAGGAACCTAAAATAATAATAATATACATATGATAAAATCCACCAAAAAATAGACCCTTCCCTCCCTAACGCAATTCGACTACTTGCGACTTTCGTTCTATAAGGAAGTTGGAGCTGTAACCATCGATATTAACCCTTCCTTTCGAGATACGAGTGCACATTTATTTTCTGTTTTCTGGTCTTATGATTTTATTCAGCTTCCAAAAGGCATATGGAAGTCAGAGGGTTCATTGAGATCATCTTTACCCTTTTAAGGGGAGGTATTCAGTTTGTTCCCTAGACCTCCATCAAGCTTAAAATTACACCCCCTTGACCCCTTTCAAGATAAATTTGTAAATTTTTCGGTAGAAAAATGTCCCGGCCGAAGGCCGGTTTCTCTTAAATTACAGGCTCGCTATCGCTCGCCAGGAAAAGATTGACACCTATATAGCACGAAAGTTCTTAACATTGACATAAATGGGGCGAAAGTTCTTAAAATCGCCAAACTAATGGGGCGAACGTGTTAAAATCTCAAAAGCAATGGGGCGAAACATGAAGGAGAAAGGGGTCCAGAAAGAAGAAAAAAATCCCTCCAGTGGAAATCTCCCCTTAATTCCCACATATCTTTCCTAAGCTGTATATAACATCGACTAAGGCTAGCCAGAATAAACTGTCAAAATGCGTCGTGATCTTCAAGGGGTTAAGGGGACAGTAATTTGTTTGGGGGGGTGTCCAGGGTACTTGTTTATATATTAACGTATTTTGTAGTTTCCTTGGACCTTCATCAAACTTTATAAGAAATCCATTAGATCCCCATTTGAGATAAATTTGTAAATTTTTCGGTAGCAAAATGTCACGGCCGCAAAAACAGGCTCGGTCTCGCTCGCCAGGAAAATAAATCGACACCTAAAGGGCACGAAAGGTCTTAATATTGACAACAAAAATGGGGCGAAAGTTCTTAAAATCGACAAACTAATGGAGCAAACGGGTTAAAATTAATGGGGATAAGCATGAGGAAGAAAGGAACCCTGAAAAACGAATTATCTCCCCTTAAGCCCGAGCTATCCTTCCTTCAAGAATTCCGATCTTGTGTGCACTCGTGGGAGGGACAGACTAGGATGTTTTGGGGCAGGCTGGAAGGTAGGGGTAGGTGACGAAGGTGTTCTTTGCTTTGCAACACATTTTAATTAAACCCTAAGGTAGATTATGTATTATGTTTTGTTCTGTTAGAGAGAGAGAGAGAGAGAGAGAGAGAGAGAGAGAGAGAGAGAGAGAGAGAGGCAAAAAAAGGAAGAGAAGAAAGAGAAAATTAGTGTTAATATGTGTTTGTCTATGTGTGTGTGTGTGTGTGTGTGTTAGAGAGAGATTGGATACAGGTCAAACAAAGATTCAATGTGTCGTTTGATAAGTGCATCCCTCACAGACGTATGATTTTTTTTTTTTTTTTTTTTTTTTTTTTTTTTTGTGTGTGTATCAGATGTGTATATACTGTATATGTATTTATATGTGATGGTATAAGTTTATGTATTTATATGTGATGGTATAAGTTTATGTATTTATATGTGATGGTATAAGTTTATGTATTTATATGTGATGGTATAAGTTTATGTAGCTACCGTCCATACTGTCGTTATATAGGCTATAATTATACATGGGTGGTCCGCAGTTATTTTGCATATTCAATTAAAAAAGTGTGTGTGTGTGTGTGTGTGTATGTGTTCATTCGTTTAAGTGTGTGTGTGTTATAAGAATATTGAGAATCTATTTACATATGTATATATTATTGATGCATATACCGTACTGTATATTTTCACGATATATCTAAACATTGACGGAAAAGGGGCGAATGGTCTTTAAAAATCGCCAAAGTTATGGAGCGAACGTCTTAAAACATCCAAACTAATGGGGCTAAACGTGAGGGAGAAGGGGGTCCAGAAATGACAAAAAAACAAAACAATCAAGTGAAAATGTCCCCTTAAATGCTATGCCTATTCCACAGAGGATGGTATTGAGAGACACGTGTTATTCCTTATAGCAGTAATTATCCCACTTAGGTCTTCTGCGTACGAGAGAGAGAGAGAGAGTGTATGAGAGTGAGTGAGTGAGAGAGAGAGAGTGAGAGTGTGTGAGTGT
>CM064563.1:27130240-27154212 GCA_032716605.1 Paralithodes platypus
GCAAAATTATTGGTAAATCTTTTAACTCGCACGAATCTAAGAATTTCTTCTTCAATCGAGTTGTCAACTTGTGGAATGGGCTTCCCCGAAACGTTATAGACTGCATCACCGTTGATTCATTTAAACTCCGCCTAGACAAATATCTCTCATCAAACCCGCGACTGACTGCGTTTGTAAATGAATAACTTTATTTTATCCCCCCCTCAGTTACTAACCCATCTGTCCTCTACTAACTTCCTAATCCTGCCACGGACATTAGTTCCAGGGCAGTAATTCCCTTTCCAATGTTCCCTCACCCACTCTAAACCACTGTTTGGACACTTGATCCTCAGTGTTTTGGAGGACAAGCAACCTAGAAGGGTCACTAGATCTGTTGTTGCTTGATTTCCTTTGTACTCCTTTGTACTCTCTCTCTCTCTCTCTCTCTCTCTCTTTCTCTCTTTCCCCAAGATCGACGCACCTGATAAATTCTACGACAAGGCCTTCAGCACAAATAGCCGACTAAAATATTTGTGTCTGAGGGAAGAAGTTGAATTCATCAACCTCTGGGACAACTTCTACAACCAGCCTACTCTGTTCCGCAAGGATGGCACTCATCTAAACCCTGTGGGTTCAGCACGCATGGGTCGTCTCCTACACGAAGCAGTCCGCAGCCATGGATCAAAAAACGCCATCAGAGAAGAAGCAGCAGTGACATAAATCATCCAACGCCAAGAAAAAAACAGAGGCAACCGAGGACCACCAGCAATAAGGACCGAAGACAGCGAGGACCGAGGACAGCCATGAACATAAATGTAGATCCGACAAGAACCAAAAATATTATTAAAGAGCGTTCCGTGAGTTCTAAAATAAACAAATTTAAAGGTTTTCTATGCAAACGCTCGTAGCATACGCAATAAATTTTCAGATTTAGAGGAGCTAGTGTTTACAGAAAATTATGATGTGATTGGCATAACAAAATCTTGGCTCAATACAGAAGATAGAGACTTTTTAGCAGAGTATTCACTTCCCGGTTATGTAATGTTTGAGAAAAGCCGAATAAATCGAAATGGAGGTGGCGTTTTACTTTATATCAAAGAAAGTCTTAACCCTACCCTCTTGTCAAAACCTCAAATTGTGAACGTCGACGCATCTTTTGTGCTAATAAAGAATAATAAAGGTACAAAAATAATACTTGCATTAATATACAGACCTCCAGCTCAATCAGTGCAAACTGACCGAGAAATTTATGAACAAATTGCAGATGTAAGTAACTCACAAGATACCGTAATTTTTGGCGACTTTAATTTACCTGTGACCAAGTGGGGCGATACTCTTACTTCACACTCCGGACATGACTTGTATACGAACTTGCAAGAGAGTTCGCTTTATCAATTTGTTCGAACGCCGACCCGTGGTAATAACGTTCTTGACATTGTACTTGCAACAAAAGAAGAATTAATAGAGAATTTGAATGTTGGTGATGAATTCAGTAACAGCGACCATCGTACGATAACTTTCACTTTAAAGTTTACTAGTAACGAACCAAATAGTAGCATCGAAAAAGTCCCTAATTTCAAGAAAGCAAACTTCCATAAACTTAGAGCTATGTTTAAAGAAACTGACTGGAGCTTTTTAATTAACAATAATGACATAAATACATCTTGGAAGTTATTCGAAACCACTTACCTAAAAGCAGTGCAAGACTGCATACCATCGAAAATACGGCGTCCAGGCCATAATAATAAGCCCAAATGGTGGAATAAAGATATTTCAAACTGCTTGCTTGCTAAAAAATTTGCTAATGATAGATTAAAATCCTCACAAAATGACGAAGAACGGTTGAAATTTGTAGAGCTACGACGCAAAGCCAAAAAGTTAATTAAGCAAAGTAAAAAGACCCTAGAGTTACATATTGCGAATCAAAGTAAAACAAACCCGAAAGAATTCTATAGTTATATCAGAAAGAAAAAAGTAGTTACTTCAACTGTTGGACCGTTAGTCGATGAAAATGGAGAATACACCAAAGACGAAGTACAAATGAGTAATGCCCTCAATACCTTCTTTGCATCAGTTTTTACAACAGAAGTCCTCAGTGATATCCCTACACCATCGCCGATTCAGATTGATGATTCAGATGTTCTAAGCAATATCACCGTTACAGAGAGAGAAGTATTGAATTGTTTAGATAAACTCAAGGTAAATAAAAACGCCTGGACCTGATACAATCTCGCCTAGAGTTCTGAAGGAAGCTAAGGATGAGCTCTCCAAACCACTGACATTACTATTCAATAAATCCTTGCAGTCTGGAACTATGCCTGATCAGTGGAAGCTAGCCAACGTAACACCGATATTCAAAAAGGGCAGCAAATCCCTACCCAGTAACTATCGTCCAATTAGCTTAACCTCAGTTGTATGTAAAATGCTAGAAACGGTCATACGAGACAGACTCGTAAATCACTTAGAGGAAAATAACATACTTAAAGATACTCAACACGGCTTTCGTAAAAAACGTTCCTGTTTAACAAACCTCTTAGACTTCTTCCACGATATCCTCAACCTCTACGATGAGAGTAAAGCTGTAGATATTATATACCTTGATTTTCAAAAGGCCTTTGACAAAGTTCCCCACAAACGTTTACTGCTAAAACTAAAAGCGCATGGAATACAAGACGGTGTGTTGAAATGGATAGAAAATTGGCTCAGCGACAGAAAGCAAAGAGTCATAAACGGTAAGGCATCTAAATGGACCAATGTAAGTAGCGGGGTACCCCAGGGATCGGTACTAGGACCAATTCTCTTTCTAATTTACATCAACGACATAGATGAGGGCCTCACCTGTACAATCTCAAAATTTGCTGACGATACAAAAATTGCAAAATAGCGTACTCTCAAAAGAACAAGTTGACGATATGCAACACAATCTAGATAAATTGACATGTTGGGCCCAAATTTGGCAAATGAGTTTCAATGCGGATAAATGTAAAGTACTACATATCGGATACCTAAATGAGAAAGCAAACTATTCGATGAATGGCACTCAGCTTAAGAATGTAAACAGAGAAACCGATCTGGGAGTAACAATATCGAGTAACCTAAAACCGAGTCAACAATGTTCAGAAGTTGTTAAGAAGGCAAACAAAATAATTGGCTTTATAGGCAGGTCATTTGAGCATAAATCCAAAGAAGTTATCCTAACCCTTTACAATTCCTTAGTCCGCCCTCTTCTGGAATACTGCGTTCAATCCTGGTGCCCTTATTACCAAAAAGATATAAACAAGCTAGAACGAGTTCAACGTAGAGTTACCAAAATGATACCTAGCCTAAAGAACAAACCATACGAAGAGCGTCTTAGAGAATTAAATCTATTTCCTTTAACCCAGCGCAGATTAAGAGGTGACTTAATTCAAGTGTTCAAAATCATCAAAGGCATCGACAATATGAACTGTAGTAAGTACTTCACTATCAACCAATCTAATTACACACGGGGAAACGGTTGCAAAATTATTGGTAAATCTTTTAACTCACACGAATCTAAGAATTTCTTCTTCAATCGAGTTATCAACTTGTGGAATGGGCTTCCCCGAAACGTTATAGACTGCATCACCGTTGATTCATTTAAACTCCGCCTAGACAAATATCTCGCTTCAAACCCGCGACTGACTGCGTTTGTAAATGAATAACTTTATTTTATCCCCCCCTCAGTTACTAACCCATCTGTCCCCTACTAACTTTCTAATCCTGCCACGGACATTAGTTCCAGGGCAGTAATTCCCTTTCCAATGTTCCCTTACCCACTCTAAACCACTGTTTGGACACTTGATCCTCAGTGTTTTGGAGGACAAGCAACCTAGAAGGGTCACTAGATCTGTTGTTGCTTGATTTCCTTTGTACTCCTTTGTACTCTCTCTCTCTCTCACCCAACTTGGTTCAGGTCGTAATGGGGTTCTTTAATGGGGGGCTATTTTGGTTGTTTATGGAAATGGGCTATATTTAATCGAGACTTAAGTTATAATTAACTAGCTGAGGTACCCGGCGCTGCCCGTGGAAAAATCGAAGTAGGGGTTGTCTATCTGGGGTGAGGGGGCCTTCGTCTCCCTCCCCCTGGGGGGTGAGGGGATTAAAAACAATTTCGCTTAACCCTCTCCGACATATGACGCAATTTTGAGCCTATTAGGGATACTTTAAAGCCTTTATTACCATCAGGGTTTTTTACAAACCTTTATTTTAGTTACTTCAACCTCTGCAGTTGTCTTTGAGTTAGCTGTGGGCAGAAAACTAATTTGGAGAGGTAATTATAAGAGTGAGAGACTCTATTTCTTATTGCTAATCTGGCAACCTCTGCGTCATATGAGTCTGAAGGGGTTAAAACCCCCCCTTAGTTTGGATGCCAAGTATGGGCTCTCCATCTTGAAAACTGAGGGAGTTTCAGAGCCCCACCCCAGTTAAAACCTATTCTGGCACCCCCTTAGTATTTATGCCAAGTATGGGCTCTCCATCTTGAAAACTGAAGGAGTAGTTCGTGAACAGACAGACAGACAGAAAATGCCCTTTTTATAGTAATTTAAGACTTGGGCCGTATTTAATCGGCACTTGGGCTATATTTAATCGGCACTTGGGCTATATTTAATCGGGTTTTTTATAGTTAACCCTTAGAAGATCCGTGGACGCATTTTTTTTTTCTTTTTCTGAATATTATTAGAAAGGGTTTCCATGAGATAATGTAATGGTTGAGTTGTCCTATCCCTATATATGAATGTATAAAATGTATGAATGGATTGAAAGGGTTTACATTTGCCCGAGAAGTGTGTAAGAAAGAAGAAGAAGAGGATGCGCGTTACTACAGAGAGAGAGAGAGAGAGAGCAATGGAATTATATCGGTAATAGTCGGAGGGAGTGGAATAAGAGGGAGAGCCGTTTGATGTTAAGGGGGCTGCTGGGGGCTGAATGATGGGTCTGAGAAATGGTAATGTAGGATGATAATGGGGACTGGGTATTGGGGTCTATTCCTCCCTCTCCACCCCCCTCTCTCCTACTTATGCCTAATATCCTAATCTCTTCTAAAGATGTACTTTCTACCCTCTCTGGGCTTAATACTAAGAAGGCGTACGGTTCAGACGGTGTTCCTCCTGTTGTACTGAAAAGTTGTGCTTCCGTGCTGACTCCCTGCCTAGGCAAACTCTTTTGTCTCTGTCTCTCCTCTAACGTCTTCCCTTCTTGCTGGAAGTTTGCTCTCATTCAACCTGTCCCAAAGAAAGGTGACCGCTCTCAACCCTCCAACTATCGTCCAATTGCTCTCATCTCTTGTATCTCTAAAGTTTTTTAAGCTATTCTTGCTTCCAAATTTCTTAAGCATTTCTCTTCTCATAATCTACTCTCAGATCGCCAGTATGGCTTCCTTAAGGGTCGCTCTACTGGTGATCTTCTTTCATATCTTACTAACTCTTGGTCATCCTCCTTTCGGGACTTCGGTGAGACCTTTTCTATTGCGCTAGACATATCGAAGGCCTTTGATAGAGTCTGGCACAAATCTTTAATTTCTAAACTACCCTCCTTCGGTTTCTATTCCTCCATCTGTACCTTTGTCTCTAATTTCCTTTCCGGCCGTTCCTTAGCTGTGGTTGTGGACGGCCGTTGCTCACTTCCTCATCCTATCAACTCCGGTGTTCCTCAGGGCTCTCTCCTATCTCCCATTCTCTTTCTAATTTTCATAAATGATCTTATCAACTGTACCTCCAGTCCCATCCATCCATACGCAGACGACTCTACCTTACACTACTTCTTTAGTTTTCCAGAACGCCCCAGCCAGCATTCCCCTCAAAAACAAACTTAATGAAGCCATACAACACTTATCTTCTGATCTAACTACTATATCCAATTGGGGCAGAGAAAACCTTGTTGCCGTTAATGCTTCCAAAACCCAATTTATCCATCTTACTACCCGTCCGGAACTCCCAGAGGGAGTACATACAAAAAGCAATCCTTCATCTTCTCTCAATATTCTTGGTGTCTCTTTTTCTTCTGTTCTCACTTGGAAGGACCATATTACCAATCTTTCTAAGGCAGCCTCGCAGAAGCTGGGTGTAATAAACCACATCATGGGGTTCATCAAAGTAGTAGTAGTAATCCACGATGATGAGTCTGAGTGCTTACCCCGGAATAGGAAGTAGCTGAATGACTACCGTACCAAGTCGGGCGCTTTGATGACTGTTCTGTCCTGGTTTAGGGTCCAAAGAGGGGATGCACAGGCTGAGTGGTAGTAGTAGTAGTAGTAGTAGTAGTAGTAGTAGTAGTAGTAAAAGAGGGGGGGGGGGAGTAGTAAAAATAAAGTACATACACACAAAAAACGGGAAGAGAAGTAGTACAAATAATATACATACACAGAAAACGGGAAGACCTAATCGACAGTAGTAAAACAAATCATAAAAGAAAACGAAATATAAAAAGAAATCGAACTGTGACGGGAAACTCGGCCAGAACAAAACAAAAAATACACCCAGTCTAGCAACGGAACAAATCCAAAATGTGAAAGAAAAATGTGTGTGTGTGAAAAGGAGAAAGGGGGAGGGCAGTGTGATTGGTTGAGAGAGAGAGAGAGAGAGAGATTGGACGACGCTGGAGGAAGAATTTGATGATAAGAGATTGGACTATAGACGAGGATGGAGCAAAGATTGAATGAAGGGAAGAATGTCATGTGTGTGTGTGGGGGGGGGGGGGGGGGAGTAAGGAGCAATGGAGGAGCAATGGAGGGGAGGATGGAGGGAGGAGACTGAAAGCATAGATTGTATGAAGAATATCGTGAGGGGAGAGGGGTGGAGGGTGAAGGGAAGGAGGACGGGGAGCAACGATTGAATGGAGGGAAGCATGTCGTGTAGGGAAGATTGGATGAAGCGGGGAGGAGAGAGATGGAGGGGAGGAGGGGGGATGGAGGGGAGGAGGAGGGATAGAGGCTAGGTGGTGCTAAGATTGAATGGAGGGAAGAATGTCGTGTGGGGGAGATTGGATGGAGGTGGAGAGGGAGGGGAGGAGGAGGTGGAGGGGAGGACAATGAAGGATAAAGATGACTTGATGGAAGGGCGGACAGAAAGATTAAGGGGGGTGACCTGCTTTTTTTTATTTCTCTCCTTTTCTCTCTTTCTCTGGCTTGTATCCATTTGGCCCCATTCAGCCTACTGTTTTAAGACGTTTATCCACATCCAGGTGTCAATTTTGTACTGGTGTGCGGTAGCGAGCCAGCATATTTTTTATTTTTGTTTGACAGCAGGCTAAATTTGTAAATTTTTTGATAGAAAAATGTCTCCGGCAAAGCCGGAGACATCTCCAATTTTCTTCCTATTATTCATTAACGACCTTCTCAACTGCACCTCCAGCCCCATTCACTCATATTTTGTTTTATATTTGAATGAGGGAGACAAAAGGCATAACTGCCTGCAGCGAGTGCCTCCCCCAGAGTTGAAAGAGTGACAGGGCCAAAATCAAGGGACGTTCGAGCTTAAATGCCTGGACACAGGGAGTTTGAAGCAATTGAAGTCATAGGAAGAGGGAAAGACTGATTCTGGGAGAGAGTTCCAGAGCTCAGCAGTTGAATAGAAGCAAGTCTGAGAATAGCGTTTCACTCTTGGGTTGGAGAGTTGTACATAGTAGGGGTGTGATTGTGTTGCAAGACGGGTACTACATACCCTACGTAGAGGAGGTGGTATACACTGGGAAAGCTCCAAGGAACACTGATTATTGTAGTAGCGATATAATAGCGAGAGAGATGCAACATTGCGGCGAAGAGAGAGAGATTGCAGAGAGTTGGTGAGTGGAGGGACAGGACGGGACGGTAGATGAAAGTGATTTTTGGAAGGGCAGGCAGAGGTTAGGTGATTGGTTGAGGTGGGGAGGTGATTGAAGGAAGGAAAGGGGATGAAGGATGGGGAGATAGAGGAAGAAATGAAAGAAGAAGAAGGGAGGAGGAGGTGGAGGTGATTGTCTGGAGGGAAGGAGGAGATAAATGAGGGTTGGAGGGATGAATTGGGGGGGGGGGGGGGGCGTGGTAAAAATGACATGATTACTTGCTGAAGAAAGAAACTGGAAGGAAAGTCTTGGTTGAAACTCTGACACGGCTGTTGTCAGTCTCTCTCTCTCTCTCTCTCTCTCTCTCTCTCTCTCTCTCTCTCTCTCTCTCTCTCTCTCTCTCTCTCTCTCTCTCTCTCTCTTCTTCTTTGCTATCCTTTCCTTTATTGTCGGGTTAGCTATCTCCACTAGAATTAAGTCCTGACCACCTCGCTTGGATCGTAAGGTCTGTGTGGTCAGTGTATATATGTAAATATCTCTCTCTCTCTCTTCTTCTTTGCTATCCTTTCCTTCCACTTTCCTTTATTGTCGGGTTAGCTATCTCCACTAGAATTAAGTCCTGACCACCTCGCTGGGATCGTAAGGTCTGTGTGGTCAGTGTATATATGTAAATATCTCTCTCTCTTCTTTGCTATCCTTTCCTTCCACTTTCCTTTATTGTCGGGTTAGCTATCTCCACTAGAATTAAGTCCTGACCACCTCGCTGGGATCGTAAGGTCTGTGTGGTCAGTGTATATATGTAAATCTCTCTCTCTCTCTCTCTCTCTCTCTCTCTCTCTCTCTCTCTCATACCTACTATAGTAAGATGCAGTTAATTGTATCAACATTTTATATTCTCTCCAATCAATAAAATGAAACAATTGAGCAAGACGTTCCCTAAATCGTGTAATTATGCTATTCCTTCACTAAATACATGTAGCCTAGACAAATATGCAACTAATGTATACTACTGATGCGTGGATAATATTTGCAGTTATATACATTGTACCCAGGGTTAATTGTCCGCTAACTTAATGGTTGGATGGTTCACTTTTTGATCCCCTTCTAGATTAATTTGTACATTTTTCGGTAGAAAAATGTTCTGGCCAAAGGCCGGTTCTTCCAACATTACAGGCTCGCTATCGTTCGCCAGGGAAACAATCGACACCTAAATAGCACGAAAGGTCTAAATATTGACGAAGAAATGGGACGAAAGGTCTAATAATCGACTAACTAATGGGGCACACATCTTAACATCTGAAAACTAATGGGGCTAAACATTAGGGAGAAAGTGGTCCAGAAAACCGGCCCATCCCCCCATTAAGGTTTTTATTCTGGACCCACTTCTCCCTCATGTTTAGCCCCAATACTTGTTTAGATTCTAAGATGTGTGCCTCGTTGGTTTGGCGATTTTAAGACCTTTCGCCCACTTTATTTGTCAATTTTAAGACCTTTCATGCAATTTTGCATGAAAACCTCACGGGTTTCACCGTTCATATATATAACGGATGAATGTACAGGCTCTTAAAAGGGTACAGTTGGTCAAGGATGAAAGTATACAGTTTTTCGTCTGCTATAGCCACACATGGTTTGTCATGTTGGCAGCCATGACAGCCTTTCCACTAGCCCAAACCGGTGCTCGTCACCGTTTCATTGACCTTTGGATCACATATAATCCAGTCTTGGGGATGAAAGTGAAATATCAATATTTACCTACTTATTAATTAACAAGTATTATTAGATTCCTCTTTCTACTCATTATTATGAATGTTCGAATGTTAAGTGTATATCGTAATATCTTTTATAGCCACTCCATATTCGTCTACTTTAGATACACAAAATCTAATTCCTAAACGTGGACGTAAGGAAGCCTGTGTGTTCAATAGGGTAATGACCCAGCAATTTTACTCATCTTGCGAGCGCCATTGCTTTATGAGTCAGTCCTCGAAGCATAATGAGGCTTTACTTGTGATTTTTATTTATTTATTTATTTATTATTATTATGTTTGTTTATCAGCAGAACACCTGCAAACCAACTGCAACATTGATATCACCATACCCTACATTATTAGCCACATATTACCACGTGTGAAAATGGACCTGTATTCCACTGAAATATCGTATATAGGTAGACGTTTTGATTTTCGTTTTCACTCTCGCATTTCTTGTATATCTATCAATAACATTAAGTGTTTAATATCTCCGAAGTGATATTTACGTCAAAGATTATAGAGCAATATATTCATGCCGTCCGGCATGGCTCAGTTGATAGCGTGCCTGATTCCCATCTTGAAGGTCTCGCGTTCAATCCCCGCTCAGATTGAAAAGTTTTTCTGGGATACAGCCGGCGGTTACCATCTCCCCATGAGCAAGGGGGATGGGTAATGGTCTCTGGTAGACTAAAGAAAGCCAAGCGCTTGTGAATCCTCGAAGGAGGAGATACGGGCGCTATATAAGTAACCAGAAGATTATTATTATTATTATTATTATATTTCCGTCTGACAACTAAGTCCAGGAACACGTTTTTAAACACCCTGTATAAGGTGGGCGGGCTCTGAGATATGGCTACCAGGGCTGCCAACATGACAAACTATGTGTGGCTATAGCAGACGAAAAACTGTATACTTTCATCCTTGACCAACTGTACATCACACAGTCAGGAGTGCGAGCTAGAGTCAGTAGGAGTAGGGGAAAATTCGGACTCGCGGGCCTATTCGCGGTGAAAATCGACGACTCCTAGTGACTCTAACGACTCCTAGCGACTTCTGTTAGACTCCCACTCGCTCGCAGTGAAAATCGATGACTCCTAGTGACTCTTAACGACTCCTAGCGACTTCTGTTAGACTCCCACTCGCTCGCAGTAAAAATCGATGACTCCTAGTGACTCTAACGACTCCTAGCGACTTCTGTTAGACTCCCACTCGCTCGCAGTGAAAATCGATGACTCCTAGTGACTCTAGCGACTCCTGTTAGACTCCAACTAGCTCGCACTCCAGACTGGGTGAAGGCCCCTTTAGCCTATGCCTGAGAGGGAATAGTTGGAATATAGAACAAATAATAATAATAATTTCACTTCCACAAACGTTTTGTAGCCCCTGTGTTTGGTTAGTAACGGCAGGCTCCAAAGGTCAATGACACGGAGATAAGCGCCGCGGCTACCTGCTGTATACTACCTGCTGTATACTACCTGCTGTATACTACCTGCTGTATACTACCTGCTGTATACTACCTGCTGTATACTACTTGCTGTATACTACCTGCTGTATACTACCTGCTGTATACTACCTGCTGTATACTACCTGCTGTATACTACCTGCTGTATACTACCTGCTGTATACTACCTGATGTATACTACCTGCTGTATACTACCTGCTGTATACTACCTGCTGTATACTACCTGCTGTATACTACCTGCTGTATACTACCTGCTGTATACTACCTGCTGTATACTACCTACCTTATACTACCTGATGTATACTACCTGCTGTATACTACCTGCTGTATACTACCTGCTGTATACTACCTGCTGTATACTACCTGTCTACTACCTGCTGTATACTACCTGCTGTATACTACCTGCTGTATACTACCTGCTGTATACTACCTGCTGTATACTACCTGCTGTATACTACCTGCTGTATACTACCTGCCTTATACTACCTGATGTATACTACCAGCTGTATACTCTGTATACTACCTGCTGTATACTACCTGCTGTATACTACCTGCTGTATACTACCTGCTGTATACTACCTGCTGTATACTACCTGCTGTATACTACCAGCTGTATACTACCTGCTGTATACTACCTGCTGTATACTACCTGCTGTATACTACCTTCTGTATACTACCTGCCTTATAATACCTATTCTATTGTCTTAAGGGGAGGTTTCCACTTGAGGGATTTTTTTTCGAACTTCCTTCTCCCTCATGTTTAGCCCCATTGCTTTTGAGATTTTAAGACGTTTTCCCCATTAGTTTGACGATTTTAATAACTTTCGCCCCATTTCTGTCAATTTTAAGGTCTTTCATGCCATTTAGGTGTCGATTTTTTCCTGGCGAGCGATAGCGAACCTGTAACTTAAGAGGAATCGGCCTTCGGCCGGGATATTTTTCTACCGAAAAATGTACATATTTATCTCGAAAGGGGGTTTAGGGGATGTAATTTTAAGCTTGATGGAGGTCTAAGCAACACACTAGAAACCTCCCCTTAAAAGTTAGGCAGACTGGCTGAAGCGGATCGTAAGTTAGAGTAGATCTGTTGTAAAGCCGTTGTCACTCGAGCGATTATTCCGTCAATTTTCCACGAGCAATTTTTTTCTCGTTATATTTGGGGACTTTTTTGCACTGGTATCGGTAACTAGACTGAAGGTAGAGTATGTTAGGCGGCTGAATTCTGATAAAGTGTCATATTTGAAGCTGCCAGACCATAATTGCCCGTACAAATTGCTCGAAAAACGGCTCGTGTGACTCCGGCTTAAGACAGAACATGGTACAGTGTTGTCAAAGGCTGCTTTACAAAACTTGAAATCGAGACGGAAACACGGAGAGCCGTTTCTCTCCCCAAATGAATCCCAATTCACACAAGAAATTATTTTTTAACAACTTTTGACCGACAGTAGTATTATGTGTCAACTATCCGACTATCTCTTGTATTGCTATTGGTACAGTCGCGCTAATAAGTCATGTCTCAGCTCTCATTACGTATGGCTCGCTCTGTGCTGTATTAATGTTTGTCAGATGTTGAATAGGGTGGATAAGTGTAGGAGCATGCTTGTATATCTCATGTCTCAGCTCTCATTACGTTTGGCTCGCTCTGTGCTGTATTAATGTCTGTCAGATGTTGAATAGGGTGGATAAGTGTAGGAGCATGCTTGTATATCTCATGTCTCAGCTCTCATTACGTTTGGCTGGCTCTGTGCTGTATTAATGTCTGTCAGATGTTGAATAGGGTGGATAAGTGTAGGAGCATGCTTGTATATCTCATGTCTCAGCTCTCATTACGTTTGGCTGGCTCTGTGCTGTATTAATGTCTGTCAGATGTTGAATAGGGTGGATAAGTGTAGGAGCATGCTTGTATATCTTATGTCTCATCTCTCATTACGTTTGGCTGGCTCTGTGCTGTATTAATGTCTGTCAGATGTTGAATAGGGTGGATAAGTGTAGGAGCATGTTTGTATATCTCATGTCTCAGCTCTCATTACGTTTGGCTGGCTCTGTGCTGTATTAATGTCTGTCAGATGTTGAATAGGGTGGATAAGTGTAGGAGCATGCTTGTATATCTCATGTCTCAGCTCTCATTACGTTTGGCTGGCTCTGTGCTGTATTAATGGCTGTCAGGTGTTGAATAGGGTGGATAAGTGTAGGAGCATGCTTGTATATCTCATGTCTCAGCTCTCATTACGTTTGGCTGGCTCTGTGCTGTATTAATGTCTGTCAGATGTTGAATAGGGTGGATAAGTGTAGGAGCATGCTTGTATATCTCATGTCTCAGCTCTCATTAAGTTTGGCTGGCTCTGTGCTGTATTAATGTCTGTCAGATTTTGAATAGGGTGGATAAGTGTAGGAGCATGCTTGTATATCTCATGTCTCAGCTCTCATTACGTTTGGCTGGCTCTGTGCTGTATTAATGTCTGTCAGATGTTGAATAGGGTGGATAAGTGTAGGAGCATGCTTGTATATCTCATGTCTCAGCTCTCATTACGTTTGGCTGGCTCTGTGCTGTATTAATGTCTGTCAGATGTTGAATAGGGTGGATAAGTGTAGGAGCATGCTTGTATATCTCACTCGAAACGAAGAAATCAAGTTTTAGACATTGCTGATACCAATTATTGATGGAAATATACTTGGTGCCGAGACATGACTTATTAGACCGACTGTACATATATTTGAGATGGAATACTACACATATATATGGCTTCATATAAAAAGTGTACTTCAGACGCTACGAGAAGTTGCCTTGGGAAGTTGTGGTGTAACTCCAATGTTAAGGGAACCCACCTCGCTTTTTTTTCTCTTTCTCTCCTTCTCTCTTTGGCTTGTATCCATTCGGCCCCATTCAGCCTACTGTTTTAAGATGTTTACCCCATCCAGGTGTCAATATTTTCCTGGCGAGCGGTAGCGAGCCAGCATATATTTATTTTTGTTTTGACAGCAAGCTAAATTTGTACATTTTTCGATAGAAAAATGTCTCCGACGAAGCCGGATTTCTCCATACAATGCTGGCTCGCTATCGCTCGCCAGGAAGAAATCGACATCTGGATGGGGATAAACGTCTTAAAACAGTTGGCTGAATGGGGCCGAATGGATACAAGCCAGGGAAAGAGAGAAAAGGTTAGAAAGAGAAATAAAGCGAGGTGACCCCCCCCCCCCCCCTTTACAGTGGGCGGAGACAATCAGCTTTTCTTTCCGCTGACCCGTACGGCGCGGCAGTGTGTGATCCACTTACCCAGGGGGGGGGGGGGGGGGAGGGAGGGGGGTGGGGGGAGAGAGAGAGAGAGAGAGAGAGAGAGAGAGAGAGAGAGAGAGAGAGAGAGAGAGAGAGAGAGAGAGTCTGTTCTTGCCTCCGTTCGTCTGTCTGGTTGTCCGTTTGTCCAATTGTCTGTAAACAAGATATCTTGAAAAGTTATGAATCGATTTCTACTAATATTATTTTTATTAATCTCACCACCACACCCCCAATGAAATTAATTAAAGTATATATGATCCAATTTGTAATTATATATCCAATATATAATTTGGTGGGCACATAGGATATACGTCACTTGTTTTATTCTACGTAATGTCTAATTTAATTGCATTGACCTTGTAGTTTATGTTGTAGGAATTACCCATAACATCCTGAGTAAGAGGGAACTAGACCCTCATATGGGGAGAGTTAGTTGTCTGGGGTCTGTTTACTGAAGGGTCTGGATAGCCCCCACACACCACACAACATGATAATAAGCCGGGGTCCAGTCTAGCATTGTCAGCACTCACACACACACATACATACACACACACACACACACATATAGTCACTCACTCACTCATACACAAACACACATATATTCACTCACTCACTCCTACACACACACACACACACACACACACACACACACACACACAC
The DNA here is from genome assembly GCA_032716605.1 of Paralithodes platypus. NCBI lineage: Eukaryota > Metazoa > Arthropoda > Malacostraca > Decapoda > Lithodidae > Paralithodes > Paralithodes platypus. The sequence goes on from CM064563.1 coordinate 27,145,146, forward strand.
ACACACACACACACACACACACACATATAGTCACTCACTCACTCATACACAAACACATATATTCGCTCACTCACTCATACACACACACACACATACACACACACACACACATATAGTCACTCACTCACTCATACACAAACACACATATATTCGCTCACTCACTCCTACACACACACACACACACACACACACACACACACACACACACACACACACACACACACACACACACACACACACACACACACACACACACACACACACATATAGTCACTCACTCACTCATACACAAACACACATATATTCGCTCACTCACTCATACACACAAATAAATAGTCACTTACTCACTTCTACACACACACACACACTCACTAAATGTGTGTATATTTCACCCTCCACCCCCTCACCCTCCACCCCCCTCACCCCACCTCATCCTACCCCGTTCTCACCCTCCACTCCTTACCATACACCCCCTCACCCCACCACCCATCACTTTACACCCCTTCGCCTCACTCTACAACTACCTCCCCCTCCCCCCTCATCCTCCATCACCCTACTCCCCCCTCCCCCCATCACCCTACACCCTCCCCATCACCCTATACCCCCCCCCCCCCCCCCCCCCCCCCCCCGTCACCCTACCCCTCCCCCTGACTCTTCAACCACCTCTCCCCTCCTCCCTCATTCTCCCCCCCCCCCCCTCCCTACACCCCCCCCCCCCCCCCCCCACACACACACACCCTCTCACCCTAGCTTACTTACCGGGTGCCTGGGGTGAAAATGACGTTAGGTAAGTGTGTTAGGGCCTGTTAGCATACCGAAAATTGGGTTCGTCAGCCAGAGCCACTATTGCAATTGCTGACGCGCGCGCTCTCTCTCTCTCACTACACACATACTCACTCTCACATACACACACACACACACACACACTCACTCACTCACTCACTCACTCACTCATACACCTCACTCACTCTCTCTCACACACACACACACACACACGCACCTCACTCACAAACACACACACACACTATATCTCCCATTCACTCTCACTCACTCTCACACTCTCTCTCTCTCTCTCTCTCTCTCTCTCTCTCTCTCTCTCTCTCTCTCTCTCCCTTGTCTGCATCTTGTTTGCTAGCGTAACATACTTGGTGGGTTGATTACTGGAGGCTTTATATATTATTCTCTCCGCAAAAGGGGCTCTGTCTCGAGTCGGCCAACCCCAATTAAAAAAAAAGTTAAATTGGGGTTTGTGCCAGAGTATATAGATAGTTAGTTAGTGTGTGTGTGTGTGTGTGTGTGTGTGTGTGTGTGTGTGTGTGTTGTCTGTCCCTATACCGTATATTCATGTCTGTCTGTCTGCCTCTCTCACTAGGAAATAACATTGGTGATGAGGTTAGGTTGCACTCCCGTCTCTAAACCACTGTGCCTGTGTGTGTGTGTGTGTGTGTAATTTTGTTTTTCTTAGAGGAAATATGTGGTAACAAACTTTGACGTGGCGTTGTAATGAAATGTAAGTAATAATCATCTTGGTCGAGTAAGTGTGTGTGTCTGTGTCTGTGTGTGACTGTTGTGTGTGTGTATGTGTAGAAGGCAGCGGTTATCCACTCCCAACTTGTGTGTAGGTCCCTGGACGGTCATCAGTACCTACTTACAACCCAGCTGACCACGGGAGGCAATATGTGGAACTACGGTCACACACACACACACACACACACACACACACACACACACACACACACACACACACACACACACAGCCCGTAGCCTAGTAGGTAGAGCTCTCGTCTCACACACGAGGGGTCGGGGGTTCAATTCCCGGCCGGGCGGAGACAAATTGGGCTTGTCTCCTATCATGTGTTAGCCTCAGTTCACCTAGCTGTAAATAGGTACCTGGAATAAGTGGACGACGTTGTGACGTCCCATCTGGGGATGGCAAAAATGGTACAAGGCGAGATGGGTATCATATGGTTCACCTAAGCTGATGGCTACCTAAGCCTTCGGGCGAGACGGTACCGTCTATAGTGAGATGGTACCATACAGATCCACCCTAAGCCTTCGTTTCCGATGTCGCCAATAGGCTAAAATACAGACTACACACACATCCACAGCCATTCCAACGATACATATAACACCTACACATATAGGAGGCGGGAAATAACGAGCATGCTCACTCCCGCAATACAACTAGAGTAAGTACAACTAGAGTAAGTACACACACACACACACACATCTGGACTGGACACGAAAATGGAACTTTGCAGTGAGGAACCCAACATCGGAGAACGAACCCCCAAGTTTGAACCTCGAAACCGCGAAAATATGCACCTCCCCGTGGCGTAACTGTCTGGCTCACAACCAGAAGGTCCCGAGTTCGAGACCCGGGCGGGGAAGAGACATTTGGGCAAGTCTCCTAACGGTGTAGCCTCTGTTCACCTAGCAGTATAAATAGGAACCTGGAATAAGTGGACGAAGTTGTGACGTCCCATCTGGGGTTGGTGATTGGTTACAAGGTGAGATGGGTATTGTACTGGTCAACCTAAGCTACTGGTCAACCTAAGCCTTCGGGTGAGACTGGTACCGTAGTGAGAATGGTACCGTACAGATTAACCCTAAGCCTTCGTTTCCAGATGTCGCCAATTGGCTAAAATACAGACTACACACACATCCACAGCCATTCCAACGATACATAAACACTTAACATGCATTTCACGCAATACATTCCCAGTTAAAGAGACGCGATAATAATGAGCTTAGCTCGCATTGCGTGGATTCCCCTTGACGAACAAGTGAGTGAGTGAGTTACACACACACACACACACACACACACACACACACACACACACACACACACACACACTTGGCACTGATGTCTGCCCTGGGACCTACACAAGTTGGAATGGATGACTCTCTCTCTCTCTCTCTCTCTCCCTCTCTCTCTCTCTCTCCCTCTCTCTCTCTCTCTCTCTCTCTCTCTCTCCCTCTCCCTCTCCTCCTCCTCTCGCTCTCCTCTCTCTCTCTCTTCTCTCTCTCATCTCTCTCTCTCTCTCTCTCTCTCGCTCCTCTCTCTCCTCTCTTCCCGCTCTCTCTCTCTCTCCCTCTCTCTCTCTCTCTCTCTCGCTCTCTCTCTCTCTCTCTCATTCTCTCTCTCTCTCTCTCTCTCTCTCACACACATTAAGTCCGTTTTAACCAATAATTAACCCCATTAACCTATGTATTATAATGGTTTAACATTTGATATAACATTTAATCAATAATTAAATTATATACAATTATATACGGTTCTTTAATTGTACGTTATTAATTCCCAGTCGTATAATCGATCACCTCTCCTTTAACCCCTTCTGTACCGGCGACGTCCTTTTAACTTTATGTTGGCTACTATTAGACGATTTTATTCAGCTTCAGAAGGGGCTCCACTAATATACACAGGTTTCAGAAGGGGCCTCCAGCACTATATACAGGCTTCAGAAGGGGTCTCCAGCACTATATACAGGCTTCAGAAGGGGCCTCCAGCACTATATACAGGCTTCAGAAGGGGCCTCCAGCACTATATACAGGCTTCAGAAGGGGCCTCCAGCACTATATACAGGCTTCAGAAGGGGCCTCCAGCACTATATACAGGCTTCAGAAAGGGCCTCCAGCACTATATACAGGCTTCAGAAGGGGCCTCCAGCACTATATACAGGCTTCAGAAGGGGCCTCCAGCACTATATACAGGCTTCAGAAGGGGCCTCCAGCACTATATACAGGCTTCAGAAGGGGCCTCCAGCACTATATACAGGCTTCAAAAGGGGCCTCCAGCACTATATACAGGCTTCAAAATGGGCCTCCAGCACTATATACAGGCTTCAAAAGGGGCCTCCAGCACTATATACAGGCTTAAAAAGGGGCCTCCAGCACTATATACAGGCTTCAAAATGGGCCTCCAACACTATATACAGGCTTAAAAAGGGGCCTCCAGCACTATATACAGGCTTCAAAATGGGCCTCCAGCACTATATACAGGCTTCAAAAGGGGCCTCCAGCACTATATACAGGCTTAAAAAGGGGCCTCCAGCACTATATACAGGCTTCAAAATGGGCCTCCAGCACTATATACAGGCTTAAAAAGGGGCCTCCAGCACTATATACAGGCTTCAAAAGGAGCCTCCAGCACTATATACAGGCTTCAAAAGGGGCCTCCAGCACTATATACAGGCTTCAAAAGGGGCCTCCAGCACTATATACAGGCTTCAAAAAGGGCCTCCAGCACTATATACAGGATTCAGAAGGGGCCTCCAGCACTATATACAGGCTTCAAAATGGGCCTCCAGCACTATACACAGGCTTAAAAAGGGGCCTCCAGCACTATATACAGGCTTCAAAAGGAGCCTCCAGCACTATATACAGGCTTCCAAAGGGGCCTCCAGCACTATATACAGGATTCAGAAGGGGCCTCCAGCACTATATACAGGCTTCAAAAGGGGCCTCCAGCACTATACACAGGCTTCAAAAAGGGCCTCCAGCACTATATACAGGCTTCAAAATGGGCCTCCAGCACTATATACAGGCTTCAAAAAGGGCCTCCAGCACTATATACAGGATTCAGAAGGGGCCTCCAGCACTATATACAGGCTTCAAAAGGGGCCTCCAGCACTATATACAGGCTTCAAAAAGGGCCTCCAGCACTATATACAGGATTCAGAAGGGGCCTCCAGCACTATATACAGGCTTCAAAAGGGGCCTCCAGCACTATACACAGGCTTAAAAAGGGGCCTCCAGCACTATATACAGGCTTAAAAAGGGGCCTCCAGCACTATATACAGGCTTCAAAATGGGCCTCCAGCACTATATACAGGCTTAAAAAGGGGCCTCCAGCACTATATACAGGCTTCAAAAGGGGCCTCCAGCACTATATACAGGCTTCAAAAGGGGCCTCCAGCACTATATACAGGCTTCAAAAAGGGCCTCCAGCACTATATACAGGATTCAGAAGGGGCCTCCAGCACTATATACAGGCTTCAAAATGGGCCTCCAGCACTATACACAGGCTTAAAAAGGGGCCTCCAGCACTATATACAGGCTTCAAAAGGGGCCTCCAGCACTATATACAGGCTTCAAAAGGGGCCTCCAGCACTATATACAGGATTCAGAAGGGGCCTCCAGCACTATATACAGGCTTCAAAAGGGGCCTCCAGCACTATACACAGGCTTCAAAAAGGGCCTCCAGCACTATATACAGGCTTCAAAAGGGGCCTCCAGCACTATATACAGGCTTCAAAAAGGGCCTCCAGCACTATATACAGGATTCAGAAGGGGCCTCCAGCACTATATACAGGCTTCAAAAGGGGCCTCCAGCACTATACACAGGCTTAAAAAGGGGCCTCCAGCACTATATACAGGCTTCAAAATGGGCCTCCAGCACTATATACAGGCTTCAAAAGGGGCCTCCAGCACTATATACAGGATTCAGAAGGGGCCTCCAGCACTATATACAGGCTTCAAAAGGGGCCTCCAGCACTATACACAGGCTTAAAAAGGGGCCTCCAGCACTATATACAGGCTTCAGAAGGGGCCTCCAGCACTATATACAGGCTTCAAAAAGGGCCTCCAGCACTATATACAGGATTCAGAAGGGGCCTCCAGCAATATACACAGGCTTCAGAAGGGGCCTCCAGCACTATATACAGGCTTCAGAAGGGGCCTCCAGCACTATATACAGGCTTCAAAAGGGGCCTCCAGCACTATACACAGGCTTCAAACTATCTCACGCAACCCTTTTGACTATCACTGATCCTTCTTAAGGGGATATTTTCACTTGATGGACTTTTTTTCTTGACCCCTTTCTCCCTCATGGCTAGCCCCATTGCTTTTGAAATTTTAAGACGCTTGCCCCATTAGTTTGGCGATTTTAAGAACCCTCGCCCCATTTCTGTCAATTTTAAGACTATTCGCGCTATTTAGGTGTCGATTTTTTCCTGGCGAGCGATAGCGAGCCTGTAATTTAAGGGGAACCGGCCTTCGGCCGGGAAATTTTTCTACCGAAAAAATTACAAATTTATCTTGAAAGGGGGTCTAGGGGGAGTAATTTTAAGCTTGATGGAAGTCTAGGGCATCAACTAAAAACCTCCCCTTAAATAAACGATACTCCCCAATTTTTCTTCTATTCAACAGCTGAGGTCTGGAACTCTCCCCCTGAATTTATCTTTCCCTCATCCTACGACTTAAGTTGCTTCGATCAGTCCTTGATGTTGACCCTTTCACTCTTTCAACTCTAGGGGAGGCGCTCGTCACAGGCAGTTTTGCAGTTTGTCTTCATCATCCACATATAAATAAGGAAAACAAGAAGACAAATATATACTGTCAAAATGCGTCACGATCTTCAAAGGGTTAAGATGATAGGATTAAGGGGGATGGTTCACTTTTTGGCCGATTTTTGCATGTATTCGTTATTTTTCTAGTTTCCTCCCTAGACCTCCATCACATTTAAAAAAAAAAAATCCATTAGATCCACCTTTTAGATTAATTTGTACATTTTTCGGTAGAAAAATGTCCCGGCCGAAGGCCGGTTCTTCCAACATTACAGGCTCAGTATCGTTCGCCAGGGAAAAAATCGACACCTAAATCGCACGAAAGGTCTAAATATTGACGAAGAAATGGGGCGAAAGGTCTTAAATTCGACTAACTAATGGGGCAAGCATCTCAACATCTGAAAACTAATGGGGCTAAACATGAGGGAGGAAAGGGTCCAGAAAACCGGCCCATCTCCCCTTAAGTGTGTAAAGGTATATTTGTATTTTGAGCGCGTCAAAAATGTATATATTTCCTCTTGAAATTTGTAAGGTACATTTAAGGGGAGAATTCCACCTGGAGGATTTTTTTCTGGACCCCTGTCTCCCTCATGTTCAGCCCCATTGCTTTTGAGATTTTATGACGTTCGCCCCATTAGTTTGGCGATTTTAAGAACCCTCGCCCCATTTCTGTCAATCTTAAGACCATTTGTGCCATTTAGGTGTCGATTTTATCCTGGCGAGCGATAGCGAGCCTGTAATTTAAGGGGAACCGGCCTTCGGCCGGGACATTTTTCTACCGAAAAAATTACAAATTTATCTTGAAAGGGGGTCTAGGGGGAGTAATTTTAAGCTTGATGGAAGTCTAGGGCATCAACTAAAAACCTCCCCTTAAATAAACGATACTCCCCAATTTTTCTTCTATTCAACAGCTGAGGTCCTGGAACCTCCCCTCCCCCCTGAATCTATCTTTCCTCATCCTCACCTCCTACGACTTAAGTTTGCTGCTCGATCAGTCCTTGATGTTGACCCTTTCAACATCTTTCAACTCTAGGGGAGGGCGCTTCGTCAACAACACGGGCAGTTTTGCAGTTTGTCCGTTCATCCAATCCCCTCTTAAAAAAGGAAAACAAGAAGACAAATATATACTGTCAAAATGCGTCAAGATCTTCAAAGGGTTAAGATGATAGGATTAAGGGGGATGGTTCACATTCTGGCCGTTTTTTTCATGTATATTCGTTATTTTTCCTAGTTTCCTCCCTAGACCTTCTCCATCCACATTTAAAAAAAAAAATCCATTAGAGTTATCGCCACCACCTTTTTAGATTAATTTGTACATTTTTCTCGGTAGAAAAATGTCCCGGCCGAAGGCCGGTTTCTCTTCCCACATTAACAGGCCTCAGTAAAAAAGTATAATCCCCAAATTAAATTTCGTTTCGCGTCAGGGAAAAAATCAACCGACACCTAAAATCTGCACGAAAGGTGCTAAATATTGGACTACGAAATGGGGCGAAAGGTCTTAAATAATATTCGACTAACTAATGGGGGGGGTCAAGCATCTCTCAACATCTGAAAACTAATGGGGCTAAACATGAGGGAGGAAAGGGTCCAGAAAACCGGCCCATGTCCCCTTAAGTGTGTAAAGGTATATATTTGTATTTTGTGCGCGTCAAAAATGTACTATTTCCTCTTGAAAATTTGTAAGGTACATTTAAGGGGAGATTTCCACCTGGATGATTTTTTTTCTGGGACCCCTGTCTCCCTCATGTTCAGCGCCATTGTTCAGCCCCATTTCTTGTGAGATTTTTAAGAGGAAAGACGTTCGCAACGTCCCCCTAGTTTAAGTTTTGGCGATTTTAAGAGAACCTCGCCCCATTTCCTGTCAATCTTTACAAGACCATTCATTTTTGCCATTTAGGTGTCGATTTGGTAATTAATTTTATAATTATTTTACATCTCTGGCGAGCGACTGCGAGCCTCCTGTAATTTAAGGGGAACCGGCCTTCGGCCGGGACATTTTTCTACCGAAAAATGTACAAATTTATCTTGAAAGGGGGTCAATGGGGTGTAATCTTAAGCTTGAAGGATATCTAGGGACCAAACTAAACACCTCCCCTTAACTCCTTGAGAATCATGATGCATCTGGACATCTGACAGCAAGCAGTGTCATTCAGTGTGGCTGGGCTATAGCCTAGTTTTCCCAACAATGATTCGTCGGAATGATTAATTTTGACATGCGCCACATAATTTTGACATGCGCCACATAATTTTGACATGCGCCACATAATTTTACTAATTAAGCGTAATATTCATACTAATCTAAAGATATTGAACACAATTTGAAGACAGGACACTTTAAAAAGGCCTGTTTTTGTCAGTAGTTCATGATAGGTCTTCGTGCGTTTCACTTTGCTCGGCAAAACTGCTCGGTACCGTGTGATAATTACGCCAAGCTGCTAGGCCAAATTTGCTCAGTGAAATGCTGTTTTGCTTGGCGAAAGTTGACCGTGTGATAGCTGCTTGAAAGGGTTAAGGTAGCTCAGACGGTATTGTGCAGCATAATTTACTGGTTCGGCTCAATGATTTAACCCCTTGAAGCTCTGATGCGTTTTAGCAGTATATTATGGCTATCATTAGACGGTTTTATGCAGCTTAGGAAGGATCTGTGAGTATTAAAAGGCTAAAGACTCTCTCAATCAACCCTCTTGACTTCCATATACCCCTCCTAATCTGAATAAAATCGTCTATTAATTACCAGAAAAAACAGAAGAGAAATGCGTATTTGAGCTTGAGTAGAT
>CM064563.1:27154312-27171812 GCA_032716605.1 Paralithodes platypus
GCAGAGGAGGGGGATTGTGAGAGGGAGAAGGAGGATGGCAGAGGGAGTTTGGATGGTGGAGGATGTGAAGTCAGTAATGTTGTGAGAGGGGGGAGGAAATGGTAGGGATGGAGTGATGGCAGGAATGGGGTGATGGCAGAGGGTGGGGGGGGGGGTGGAGGGAGGTTATGAAGGGGAAGCAGAGGAGACAGTAAAGCAGAAATAGGGGGCGATAGGGTTGAGGGGAGGAAGGGGGGTTGGCTAGGGGGTGAAGGAAGAGGGAAGTGGGTGAAGGAAAGGGGGGGGTTGGCTTCGCAGAGGAATACTAAAGCAGAATATGGGGGGAGGAGGGAGTAAAAAGAGAAAGGGGTTGGTAGGGTGAAAGAAGAGAGGGAGACGGAGGGGGGGGGGGGAATGTGTGAAGGGAATGGGAGAAGGGGTGGTTTGACGTAGTGGGTGACGGAAGAGAGGGGGATTTGGTGAGGGGGGTGGGGGGGGGGGGTCACCAGTCACTTGCAAGTCATCATCTCCACTGGTACACATCTGGCCCACTTCACATTACGGCTTGGCACCACCATTGTATTATTTCAGTCATTCATACAGTATAGTCATTCTCTTCTTCTTGTCTCCATCAGTCTTACTGCGATGACGTCTTTTTATGCTGTATTTGTTTTGCTAGCGTATTGTATTAAGGGGGTACGGTGCTACTTGTTTGTTGGCCTATATATTTATTTATTCATTTCTTTTTTAGTTTCCTCGCTAGACCTCCATTAAGCTTAACAAAAAACACCCCCTAGAACCCCTTTCAAGATAAATGTGTACATTTTTCGGTAGAAAAATGTCTCGGCTGAAGGCCGGTTCCTCTTAAAATAATAGGCTCGCTATCGCTCGCCAGGAAAATATCGACACCTAAATGGCACGAAAGGTCTCAACATCGCCAAACTAAGGAACGAACGTCCTAATAATCTCAAAACAAATGGGGCTAAACATGAGGGAGAAAGGTGTCCAGAAAACGAAAACACCCTCTAATGTGATCGCTTTCTCCTTGATTCCCTGGTGTTGTATATTACATGGTTATAGGTCAGTTCTTGGTTTGATGCCCTCTTGTTTGATCGATAATTTGGTTGTTACTTACTTCTTCGTGCGTTCCTTTCTTTCGTTCTTTCTCCCTCCCTCCCTTTTTCCTTTCACCCTTCCTTCCTTCAATTTCCCTTCCCCTTCCTCCTTCCCCCTTCCCCTTCATTCCATTCCCTCCTTACCACCCCTACCCTTTCCCCTCCCTACCTCCCCCCTACCTCCTCCCCTTCCTACTTCCTTCCTTCAATTCCTTCCCTCCCTTCAGGCCGTCCCTTCCTTCCGTCCTTCCTATCCTCCCCCCCTCCCCTCCTCCCCTACACTCCCTACCTCCTTCCTGCCGTCCTCCTTCCTTACTTATTCCTTCTTCCGTCCCTTCCTTCCTTCATTCCCTTCCTTCCCTTTCTTTCTTTCTATGCTTTCTTTCTGTCTTTCTTCTTCTCGCTCCCTCACACGCCTCACTCCCTCCTCATCCCTTTCCCTCGCACCCCTCTTCCTTATCTCTCTATTCCTGCTGCCTCCCCTCCCTCCCTCCCTCCCTCCTCCCGCCATACCTCCCTCCTCCCGCATTCCTTCCTTCTTTCTTCATTCATTCCCTTCATTCGTACTTCCTCCCTCTCGTCCTTCCATCCTTCCTCCCTCCGTCATTCCTTCATTCATCTACTGCCCTTCCTTCCTTCCGTACTGTCTTCTTCTTTCCGTTCCCTTAGTTCGATTTCCTTTCACCTCCTCCCCTCCCCTCCTCCATCCTCACCTACCTCCCTACATTACCCTTCCTCCCTTTCCTCCTACCTCCTCTTCCTTACTTCCTTCCTTCTTCCTTCTTCAGTCATTCATTGCCTTCCCTTCCCATTCCTTCCTTCCTTCCTTCCTTCCTTCCTTCCTCCCCTGTGGTTTTATTGCCAATGACCTGAATACCCCTCGCCCCCATGGCTAACTAACTCTGTGACCTGTGACGTCGCTAACATATACCCCCCACCTTGCCACGTGCCCTTCATTCGGTCACAACGCACGTGCCGAGTATAACCACGTGCTTGTTCTCATTGCTGATTCTTCCTCCACTTCTCTCCTGGGTTCTTCTATGTTTTTAGGTTATATACTTTTCATCCCATTTGGCTACAATAAGACGCTTCACCCCATTCAGGTTTCGATTTTTACTAGGCGAGCGACAGCAAGCATAGATTAAATCGGCCTTCGGTGGGGACATTTTTCTATTGAAAAACGTAAAATTTATCTTCAAGGGGAAGCGGGGCTTGTTTTTAGTTTGAAGGCGTCTGGGAAGGTGTTTTGTTATGCATTATTGGTAGAAATGTATGGGCCACCCGAATTTGTTTTGTAGGACCAAGTAGAAAATGATCTGGGTGAAAAGAGGCCCTGTGATAATATGGCCACGTGTGGAATATGCGAATGTACAGTTGCCCACATTAGTTCTGGTCTTCGTCGTTTATCCTATACAGTACGGTATATGAAAGTATTATTAGTATGACTGAATTGCAAGTGTGGTTTCTCTTAATCATCAGTTAACTAGTCTGATGAGTTAACCACTGCATAATAGACTACACGTGCAATTCAAACATGCTCATTAGGCTGTATTTCCATGTATAAAATCACGGAGAGGAACAACTTATGTGGGTAAATGTACAGTCGCGCTAATAAGTCACGTTCCAGCTGTCATTACGTTTGGCTTGCTCTGTGATGTATTAATTTCTGTCAGATGTTGAATAGGGTGGGTAAGTGTTGGAACATATTTATATATTTCACTCGATATGAAGAAATGAAGCTTATATATGGCTGATAGGCCTACCAATTATTGATCACAACATACTTGGTGCCGAAACATCACTTATTATCGCGACTGTACCTCATTGTTTGACGATCAGAGTGACTTCCAAAGCTCAATACTACTAATAATAATAAAAATAATAATAATAATAAATGTTTCAAGTGTACCCTGAGAAGATCTACAGTTTTGCAAGACTATAAATTTGTCTAATAAGAGTGAGAATTAAATTGACGAGATAGAAAGGAATACATTTGAATATGATTAGCTATTGCTGCTAAATATAAACCTGAGGTAAAGTTTAATAGCCTACCAGTCGAGACACTAGTATTGTTTATATTGATTTTATATTTTTATTATTATTATTATTATTAGTATTATTATTAACCCCTACTGTACCGGCGGGACCCCGTCACTTTTTTATTGGATTTGGGATTTCAGCATACAAGAGTTTGGTGTGTGGTTTGGGGGAAGGAGGGAAAGTGAAGGTGAACTGTGAATAAAAGTAAAGTAATGTGGTGTGTAATAGGGGAGAGCATAGGTTGAATCGGACTGTGAGGATGGAGTGGGGAAATATTGGAACAAGTAGAGTGTTTTTAAATATCTAGGAGGAAACAATAAGAAGGGGTGGAGGGTATGGGAGTGGAGCTAAAAAAGAGAGAGGGTGAAGGAAGGAAGGGTTTCGGAGCAATGGGGAAGAAGTAGGTGGAAGACGAGAAATCTCGGAGTGAACGTAAAAAAGTGCACTGTATCAAGGAATTGTGTGTGACAACAGTGATGTATGGGGCTGAGGACATGGGCTCCTGAAGCAAAAAGGAGAAACGAGGGCCCTGGATGTGGAGGAGATGAGCTGCTGCGGGAGTATGGTGTGGAGTTACTCGTAGAGGACAGATTGAGGAATGGACAGGAGATACGTAGGGATGAGTGGAGAGAAAAATCTCTTGCTGGCCAGCAAGTGCAACATTGGTCAGCCAGAGTGAGGACAGAAGGGTGCTGAGATGGTAATGGTCATGTTGAAACGAAAGGGAGATGAAAGGCTTACAAAGAGCAATATGTGAAGTCAGGTACAAGTGGGTAGGATAGAAGGGCAGGAAACGACCCCCATTGAGATGGAGAGAATGTGTAAGAAAGGCTTTGGATGATAGAGGCATGACTATAGATCAGGGCAGGGGAAGTGGTGGTGGGACAGGATGGGAGTGAGTGCAATGGAGAATGCTTGTGAATAGTTGAGTGAACAACGTGGTCATTTGGAAGTAAGGGGTTTTTTTTTTTCGGCAGGGCGGCAAGTGGGACTAGATAAATAGATCAAACATCAGGCGCGCTGCGGCTCCGGAGCAGACGATTTTTTCAATATGACGGGTGTGCCTGGAAGTGTGGGCGCGAGGGCTGGGGGCTTTGGCTCCGCTGCAGGCTGTCCTGAGCCTACGAACAGATCGGAACCTCTCCGGGTGGTCAGGGGCCGGGGGAGTGCTGGAGCGACCTTGGTAACCCTGGTCTCTGGGTCTTCTCCTGGGTGACCTGGATGTGTGAGAGTTTGTGTTTTTTATCTGTGTTTATTTTTTGTTTTATGTTGTTTTTGTGTTTTCCCTGTTCTTGCTCTGTCTTGAGTCGGCTACCCCCAAAATGGGGATTGGGCCTGAGCATATAGATAGATAGATAGATAGCTACAATTAGACGAATTTTTGAAGCTTGGGAAGGATATATGGTACCGGTAGCTGAAAAGATTAATTGAGTTAGTTTGTAGCCTTTTAATGGGTAGACGTTCATCCTAAGCTGAATAAACTTGTCTAATAGTTGGCAGAATATAATGCGAAAGACGTCACTGGTACTGAAAGGGTTATTATTATTATTATTATTATTATTATTATTATTATTATTATACTTTTATTTTCATTATAATTTTTGCCAGGCAGTAATGGAAGTGATATAACATAAAAAGGATGAATATATACACCATATGAGGAGGAGCACTTTACTGACAACATTTCGCATATAGCTTCATCAGGCCAATGGTTGTGTTTGGCACATGATGTTTGTATGGTGTTTATTTGAACGAGGGCGTGTGTTTGTGTGTTTGAGCGTAGCATTGTTTATCTGGGGTAGTGTTTAAGGGGGGCGAGTGAGTTTGTTTTTGTTTACGTTTCTTTGTTTTTGTTTTCGAAAGGGTTGTAGGATTTATATATATGGTTGTGTCTTGTTTGATAGTGTGTGTGTGTGTGTGAGAGAGAGAGAGAGAGAGTGAGTGTAAGATTAAGCCTAGTATATGGTTGTGTCTTGTTTGATAGTGTGTGTGTTAAGATGTAAGCTAGTGTACTGTGTGTGCTCTTGCTATGTGGTGGGGTGGGTGTGTGTGTAGAGGGGAGAGCACTGAGTGAGTGTAAGATTAAGCCTAGTATATTCAAATGTTCATGTGTGTATATTTGTGTTTGTAATTAAGAGAGCAGTGTTTATGTCTGCTGTCCTAGTGTGTGTGTGTGTGTGTGTGTGGGGGGTGGGTGGGCAAGCACAAAAAGCCGTGCTACTGATAGTTCGTGTGCCTGATGGTGCCATGATGGTTCATTGTGTTGTTGTTTGTTGTTTTGGGTGTGGGTGTGTGTGTGGGTGTGGGTGGGTGGGTGTGGGTGTGGGTGGGTGGGTGGGTGTGTGTGGGTGGGTGGGTGTGGGTGTGGGTGGGTGTGTGTGTGGGTGTGGGTGGGTGTGTGGGTGTGGGTGTGTATCCTGAGAGAGAGAGAGAGAGTGAGAGCGAGAGAGAGAAATGAGGTTAAAGCAGGGGTCCCCCATGATAAAAGAGGGTATGGGGTCGGTTGGTGGGTTGTTGCATGTTGTCTCATCGACCAGCGTCACATTGCAATCAGCGTGCCCCCCCCCCCCCCCCCCTCCCTAAGGCTGTCATAACACGGAATTACCACTCACGCACGCACACACAAACACACACGCAGTCGCACGCAAATCACACGGAACATCACGCACGCAAATCACACCCTCACGTAAACCGTATACAAACACACACACTCTCGGGCACGCAATTCACACCTGCACAGATCTTATGTGGGTAACTGTACGGTAGCGCTAATATGTCATGTATCAGCTGCAGTCATTACGTTCGGCTCGCTAGGTGCTGTATTGATGTCTGGCAGATGTTGAATAGGGTGGATAAGTGTTGTAGGAACATGTTTGTATATCTCTCGGCTCGCTCTGTGCTGTAATAATGTTTGTCAGATGTTGAATAGGGTGGATAAGTGTTGTAGGAACATGTGTGTATATCTCTCGGCTCGCTCTGTGCTGTATTAATGTCTGTCAGATGTTGAATAGGGTGGATTAGTGTTGTAGGAACATGTGTGTATATCTCTCGGCTCGCTAGGTGCTGTATTAATGTCTGTCGGATGTTGAATAGGGTGGATAAGTGTTGTAGGAACATGTTTGTATATCTCTCGGCTCGCTCTGTGCTGTATTAATGTCTGTCGGATGTTGAATAGGGTGGATAAGTGTTGTAGGAACATGTGTGTATATCTCTTGGCTCACTCTGTGCTGTATTAATGTCTGTCGGATGTTGAATAGGGTGGATAAGTGTTGTAGGAACATGTGTGTATATCTCTCGGCTCACTCTGTGCTGTATTAATGTCTGTCGGATGTTGAATAGGGTGGATAAGTGTTGTAGGAACATGTTTGTATATCTCTCGGCTCGCTCTGTGCTGTATTAATGTCTGTCAGATGTTGAATAGGGTGGATAAGTGTTGTAGGAATATGTGTGTATATATCTCGGCTCGCTCTGTGCTGTATTAATGTCTGTCAGATGTTGAATAGGGTGGATAAGTGTTGTAGGAACATGTTTGTATATCTCTCGGCTCGCTCTGTGCTGTATTAATGTCTGTCAGATGTTGAATAGGGTGGATAAGTGTTGTAGGAACATGTGTGTATATCTCTCGGCTCGCTCTGTGCTGTATTAATGTCTGTCGGATGTTGAATAGGGTGGATAAGTGTTGTAGGAACATGTTTGTATATCTCTCGGCTCGCTAGGTGCTGTATTAATGTCTGTCGGATGTTGAATAGGGTGGATAAGTGTTGTAGGAACATGTTTGTATATCTCTCGGCTCGCTCTGTGCTGTATTAATGTCTGTCAGATGTTGAATAGGGTGGATAAGTGTTGTAGGAACATGTGTGTATATCTCTCGGCTCGCTCTGTGCTGTATTAATGTCTGTCGGATGTTGAATAGGGTGGATAAGTGTTGTAGGGACATGTTTGTATATCTCTCGGCTCGCTCTGTGCTGTATTAATGTCTGTCGGATGTTGAATAGGGTGGATAAGTGTTGTAGGGACATGTTTGTATATCTCTCGGCTCGCTCTGTGCTCTATTAATGTCTGTCAGATGTTGAATAGGGTGGATAAGTGTTGTAGGGACATGTTTGTATATCTCTCGGCTCGCTCTGTGCTGTATTAATGTCTGTCGGATGTTGAATAGGGTGGATAAGTGTTGTAGGAACATGTGTGTATATCTCTCGGCTCGCTCTGTGCTGTATTAATGTCTGTCGGATGTTGAATAGGGTGGATAAGTGTTGTAGGAACATGTTTGTATATCTCTCGGCTCGCTCTGTGCTGTATTAATGTCTGTCGGATGTTGAATAGGGTGGATATGGATAAGTGTTGTAGGGACATGTTTGTATATCTCTCGGCTCGCTCTGTGCTGTATTAATGTCTGTCGGATGTTGAATAGGGTGGATAAATGTAGGGACATGTTTGTATATCCCCCTCGAAACGAATAAATCAAGTTTCAGATGTTGCCCATACCAATTATTGATCAAAATATACTTGGTGGCCAGACAGAACTTATTTGGTCGACTGTACTCTGAGCGAGGAGTAGAGCAGAGGACCTAAACACACATTGCCGAGATTGAGATTGATTTTAAGGTGTAGTCTTGCGTGTGTATGCTCTAACACACACACATACATGCATACATACATACATACACACCCACACACACACAGTTTCTCTCACTCACACGGTTATAAACACTCACTCACTCACTCTCACTCTCTCTCACCTCTCTCTCACCCCTCCCTCACTCACTCACTCACTCACTCACTCACTCACTCACTCACTCTCTCTCTCTCCTCCCACTATCCTCTGTAACTCGAAAAGGGCTAGAGCAAATGGGCTGTATATTTCACACCTATTTCCTGGTCGACTCTTCCCAAACGGTAGACATAACAGCTCAATTACTGAAATATTGTTTTTAAGTTGTAAGAGGTTAAACTCCACTTATACGGCACGAAAGATATGAACATTGACAAAAAAATGGGGCGAAAGGTCTTACAAATCGCCAAACTAAAGGGACAACCGAACGACTTTAAAATCTAAAAACTAACGGAGCTAAACATGAGGGAGAAGGGGGTCTTGACAAACAAATTCACCTCCCCTTAACCCGTTCAGTACCGGTGACGTCCTTTTCATCATATTCTGGCAACTATTAGACGATTTTATTATGCTTAGGAAGGACCTCTAGCCATAATAAGGCTTCAATCTATCTATCTCGACCGACCCTTTTAACCCTCTCACGTTCTTGACGCAATTTTGAGCCTATTAGGGATACTTTAAAGCCTTTGTTACCATCAGGGGTATTTAGAAACCTTTAGTTTAGTTACTTCAACCTCTGCAGTTGTCTTTGAGTTAGCTGTGTTGAGCCTATTGGGGATACTTTAAAGCCTTTGTTACCATCAGGGGTATTTAGAAACCTTTAGTTTAGTTACTTCAACCTCTGCAGTTGTCTTTGAGTTAGCTGTGGGCAGAAAACTAATTTTGGAGAGGTAATTATAAGAGTGAGAGAACTCTATTTATTATTGCTAATCTGGCAACCTCTGCGTCATAAAAACGTGAGAGGGTTAACTACCACAGATCTTTCCTCAGCTGCATAATATCGTCTAAATATAGCTACAATATAATATAACACACGTCGCTGGTACAGTCGCGCTAATAAGTGATGTCTCGGCACCACCGGTATGTTTTGATCAATAATTGGTATCAGCAATATCTAAGCTTCATTTCTTCATATCAAGTGAAATATACAAACATGTTCCTACACTTACTCACCCTATTCAACATCTGACAGACATTAATACAGCACAGAGCAAGCCAAACGTAATGACAGCTGGGACATGACTTATTAGCGCCACCGTACACACACAACAACACAATCTACGCCACCCGTTCCTAAAATCTATCTATCACCACGAACGATATAAAATCTATCTATCACCACGAACGATATAAAATCTATCTATCACCACGAACGATATAAAATCTATCTATCACCACGAACGATATAAAAAGTAGATTAGATGGTCGTGAGGTATTGATTGGTGGGATATTAAAATGGGGTTCCTTAAAGGGGGCCCACCTCGTTTTTTGTTTTCTCTTTCTCTCCCTCTCTCTTTGGCTTGTATCCATTCGGCCCCATTCAGCCTACTGTTTCAAGACGTTTACCCCCATCCAGGTGTCAATATTTTCCTGGCGAGCGGTAGCGAGCCAGCATATATATATTTTGTTTTACAGCAAGCTAAATTTGTACATTTTTCGATAGAAAAATTTCTCCGGCGAAGCCGGATTTCGCCATACATTGCAGGCTCGCTATCGTTCGCCAGGGAAAAATCGACACCTGGATGGGGGGATAAACGTCTTAAAACAGTTGGCTGAATGGGGCCAAATGGATACATGTCAGAGAAAGAGAGAAAAGGAGAGAAAGATAAACAAAAAGCAGGTAACCCCCCTTAATAATAGCGCTTCCCTTGAATATAAGAGTTAAAAAAAAAAAAAAAAAAAAAAAAAAGGGATTTACGAGCTCTGAGTAGCGTATCCCCAGAGGGTGGATATGCCTTCTTATCAGTCTCCCCCTTTCCTATCTTCGTTTTCTTTCCGTTTTCTTTCTGCTTAGTTCGCGGTGACATTATCGTTGAGTATTGTTCGCCATTCATTACGTTAGTTGGAGAGAGAGAGATAGTGTGTGTGACTGTGTGACTGTGTATGTGTGTGTGTGTGTGTGTGTGTGTGTGTGTGTGTGTGTGTGTGTGTTCAAAGTAACTGCACATAAAAAGGTGGTAAGCTCAAGATTAAGAAAACGTAACTAAACAAAAACACAAAACAAAAACAAAGCGATTATTATGCGAAGAAACTGAACGAACGCTACTCAATATAATACACACACACACACACACACACACATACACACAACAAAGGGTAGCAATCTGTGTCAGGGGGGCGGAACGAGTGAGGACCAAATTCTAGAGGACACGAGACAGAGCCCCTGATGGAATGGAACCAATAATGTTGTTTATGGAGATGAGGTCAGGCCCTAGGCTAGCTATAACATCAGGCAGGGTATTTGGGAAGACCTCGAATGAACCCAAGTGACGTTTCGTAATTTGTAGTTATGTTATTGTGAGAAATTGAATTATTCTTATTATCATTATTATTATTATTATTATTATTATTTATCTTATTATTATTATTATTATTATTATTATCATTATTATCATTATTATTATTATTATTATTGGAGAAAGGTTGTGTTGGTGGAGGTCTCTCTTAATAGAACGAACAGCTGATCAATAGCGACCCCGAGCCTCACCTTTAATTACGGTACCTTAAATTACGGCACCTTTAATTACGGCACCTTCAATTACGGCACCTTCAATTACGGTACCTTTAATTACGGCACCTTAAATTATGGTACCTTATATTAAATCACCTTTAAATACGGCACCTTAAATTGCGGTATCATTAATTACGACACCTTTACTTACGGCACCTTAAATTGCGGTATCATTAATTACGACACCTTTACTTACGGCACCTTAAATTATAGCACCTTTAATTACGGCACCTTGGGGTACCGTACATTACATACTCACGGGGGTAAACACACACACGCACACACACATACACTCACTCACTCACTCACTCGCTTTCTCTCACCTCTATTCTGTAAACAATAACCCAGGAGCTCCCACATAAAACAGAGAGAGAGAGAGAGAGAGAGAGTTTGATCAATAGTGACCCCCCCCCCCCCCCCCAAACCTCACCTTTAATTACCATACCTGTTTCGGGACCAGGTGAGACAGGTATACGAGATCCGACCACCACAAGGTTACCAAATCAAGTCCGCTATTTTTTTATTTTTATTTTTTTTCCTATGTGAGTGAGGGAGAAAAAAGGTAGAACTGCCTGTATCGAGTGCCTCCCCCAGAGTTGCAAGAGTGACAGGGCCAAGGGACGTTCGAGCCAAAATGCCTGGCCATACGGAGTTTGAAGCAATTTAAGTCATAGTCAATCAATGCCAAAACTAGCTAGATTAACGGCCCAATCTCTACACTGTTGCTCTAAAATGACTCAAATCTCCCGAGAATCGCTAGTATTCATGTTACTAGATGTGAAATGTGTCGCTAGATCGAACGAAGTAAACACCTACCTCTTGATCTAGCGGGAAAGTAGCTAAACTGGCACCACTGTAGATCTAGTGGGAAAGTAGCTAAACTGGCAACACCATCTAGTGGGAAAGTAGCTAAACTGGCAACACCATCTAGTGGGAAAGTAGCTAAACTGGCAACACTGCACCACCGCCGCATATTTACCTGTCCAATTAGTGAACGAGAGAGAGAGAGAGATTTACATAGATACACTGACCACACAGACCTTTCGATCCAAACGAGGTGGTCAGGGCTTAATTCTCTTAGAGATGTCATATCCGATAGAAAAGAAAGGATAGAAAAGAAGGAGAGAGAGAGAGAGAGAGAGAGAGAGAGAGAGAGAGAGAGAGAGAGAGAGAGAGTTAATATAGAAATAGTTAATATACAACACTTTAATATAGAAAATAGTTAGCATACATGTTAATACATAAATAGTTAACGGTTTATATGCTTATGTTCTGGAGTGTGGCCATATATGTATTCCCGTTTTCTCTCTCTGGTATATGTATTCCCGTTTTCTCTCTCTCTCTCTCTTACCACCCCAACTAACCCATTTTCCATATCATCCTTCCTTCCTTCACCATGTCCTTTAGAAGGTGACCTATTTTGTCCTTAGTGTTCTTCTCTTTCCTCTCATCCCTTCCCCTCCTTCTCTCCTCTCCTTCCATCTTCCTCCACTTCCCGTTCCTCCTTCCCTCTTTCCTTAATTCCTCTTCCTAAATTCCTCACCCTCCTCCTCTCCTCTTTCTCTTCCTTTTCCACTTCCACTTCCTCCTCCTCCTCTTCCTCCTCCTCCTCCTCCTCCTCCTCCTCCTCCTCCTCCTTCCCTTCTTTGATTATTACTCCTGCACGCAACACCTCCCCCCTTCCCCCCTCCTCCCCTTCTCTCTCCCCCTCCCCCAACGTAAACTACAAGCTACCACAACCAATATCTTATTAACACACTACTACTACTACTACCACCACTATCAAAACAACTACTACAACCACTATCTTATTACTACACTACTACTACTACTACTACTACTACTACTATGTTACACCGTATTTACATAGTTTACAAGGATTTTACTTTTTAGTGATGATTTAGAGTTGTGATTTTTGTTTTCAATATTGCAGATTAGTAATATGTATACCACCTGTGCATATATATTGAAAAAAAACCTGATTGATTGGTTGACTACGACTACTACTACTACTACTACTACTACACCAGCTGTACCACCATCCCTACCTTGTTACCACACTGCTACTAACACTACTTTCAATATTTTACTTAATTTGTACATTTTTCGGCAGGGCCGGTTCCTCCTAAATTGCAGGCTCACTATCGTTCGCCAGGAAAAAATGGACACCCAAATGTCACAAAAAACCTTAATATTGACACAGAAATCGGGCGAAAGGTCTTCAAATCACCAAACTAACGGGTCGAACGTCATAAAATCTCAAAACTAACGGGGCTAAACATGAGGGGTGAAGGGGGTCCAGAAAGAAACCCACCCCCTTAAGTTGTGTTTTTCACCCTATAATTAAGAAGTCGTTACACAAATAACATAATCAATACCACCATTATGATTACGAAACTAGATTACTCTTACCTTGATGATAAGTTACTAGGAAGACTGTTTTTCGATGAAGAATATACTACGAGAACCAACAATTTCATCTACCAGATTTGGAGGAAACATGAGCGACTTATAAAAGAATCACAGTGAAAGAACACGACACATAAAAAAAAAAAAAAAAAAAAAAAAAAAAAAAAAAAAAAAAAACGGTATATATAATATATAATATATATATATATATACTGTATATATATATATATATATATATATTTTTTTTTTTTTTTTTTTTTTTTTTTTTTATTAATTTCACCACACCACCAAACACCTCCAATGAAATTAATGAAAGCATATATGTGATCCACCGGGATTCGAACCTGGGGTTATCACACACAGATTTTTAGACACTTTGACCATTACACCACCAAAACTAAAACCAAAACCCTAGGAAAGCGCCGTTGTAAAGGCTTAGTCTTTCCGACCATCAACTGAACTGAACTTATAGTCACATCGGACTCAAGAACCATTACGCAGACCCTAATAGTCACATCCGACTCAAGAACCATTACGCAGACCCTAATAGTCACATCCGACTCAAGAACCATTACGCAGACCCTAATAGTCACATCCGACTCAAGAACCATTACGCAGACCCTAATAGTCACATCCGACTCAAGAACCATTACGCAGACCCTAATAGTCACATCCGACTCAAGAACCATTACGCAGACCCTAATAGTCACATCCGACTCAAGAACCATTACGCAGACCCTAATAGTCACATCCGACTCAAGAACCATTACGCAGACCCTAATAGTCACATCCGACTCAAGAACCATTACGCAGACCCTAATAGTCACATCCGACTCAAGAACCATTACGCAGACCCTAATAGTCACATCCGACTCAAGAACCATTACGCAGACCCTAACAAGAGTCATTCTTGTTGTTGTTGTTGTTGTACATTTTTCAGTTGAAAAATGTCAGGGCCGAAGGTCGGTTCCTCTTAAATTACAGGCTCGCTATCGCTCGCCAGGAAAAAATTGACACCTAAATGGCACAAAATATCTTAAAATTGACAGAAATGGGGCAAAAGTTCTTAAAATCTCCAAACAAAAGGGGCAAACGTCTTTAAATCTCACAAGCAATGGGACTAAACATGAGAGAGAGTCATTCTTAGTACAATTACTGATATGAGTCATTATTCTAATATTGAGCTCATAGTAGCATGGACACCGGCTAGTCCCTCTCCACAGTTTATATAGCTGTTACAACTAAATTTATCTTGAATTAGTTAGTCAAAAAAATGGTTTGTCAAGTCAACTCGAACGTAACCTAATGCATGTTAAGGGGAGGTATTTAGTTTGTTCCCTAGACCTCCATCAAGCTTAAAATTACACCCCCTTGAGTCCCTTTCAAGATAAATTTGTACATTTTTCGGTAGAAAAATGTCCCGGCCGAAGGCCGGTTCCTCTTAAATTACAGGCTCGCTATCGCTCGCCAGGATAAAATCGACACCTGAATGGCATGAAAGGTCTTAATATGGGGTAAAAGTTCTTAAAATTGCTAAACTAATGGGGCAAACGTTTTATAGTATCGTGGGGCTAAACATGAGGGAGAAAGGGGTCAAGAAAACAATCCCTCAAGTGGAGATCTCCCCTTAACCAAACCCTACTAATACTTAAAAAAACCGAACTCAACATAGTCTAAATATTAAATGTTAAAGAAACCTACTTAACCAAATGAATCCAATCAAATTTTTTTTTTTTTTTTTTTTTTTTTTTTTTTTTTTTTAAATCTTAAATTAGCCTAGTGATGATTTGAAGGTTGAATAGACAAATGGCCCTAAAGTTAACTACTGTGTAATTACTAACACGCCCAGAACGATATTAAGGGGAGGTTTTTTAGTTGATTCCCTAGACTTCCATCAAGCTTAAAATTACACCCCATAGATCCTTTTTCAAGATAAATGTGTACATTTTTCGGTAGAAAAATGTCCAGGCCGAAGGTCGGTTCCTCTTAAATTACAGGCTCGCTATCGCTCGCCAGGAAAAAATTGACACCTAAATGGCACAAAATATCTTAAAATTGACAGAAATGGGGCAAAAGTTCTTAAAATCTCCAAACAAAAGGGGCAAACGTCTTTAAATCTCACAAGCAATGGGACTAAACATGAAAGAGAAAGGGGGTCCAGAAAAAAATCCCTCAAGTGGAAAACTCCCCTTAAACTGTCATGTTAAAAAGTAATGCCGATCAACATGTATATATACCTCATGTTTAGCCCACTTAGTTTTCAAAGTTAAAAACGTTCACCCCATTAGTTTTGTCGAATTTAAGACCTTTCGACCCGATTTCCGTGTCGATTTTAAGACCTTTCGGCCCATTTAGGTGTCGATCTTTTCCTGGCAAGCAATAGCGAGCCTTTAATTTAAAGAAATTTTTCTACTAGAAGTAAGATCTTAGAGATTTTTTTTTAAGCTTGATGGAGGAATCAAAAAAAAAAAAAAAAAAAAATCTCCCCTTAAAGCTTGAATAGACAGATGAACCAAAAGTTAAATACTATCTCTATATCAACATGACCGGAACAATATGTAATCAACATGTACTATCACTGGCAACGTTAACCCGTTCAGTACCAGGGACGTCCTTTTTTGATTATCCTATTCTGGCAACTATTAGACGATTGTATTCAGCTTAGGAAGGACCTCTAGCGTTAATAAGGCTTCATGTTATCTGAACTAACCAAAGCGTCACATTTTTTCCTTTACCCCTCAACTTTCCCTTCATAATTGCTGAGGGGCACAGGGCCTTGGGTGGGGCTTTGGTTTCCCGGGCGTTTCCGAACCCTCCTCAGCTCCCTGCCTTGGAGTGGCTTCGGTCACCCGGGCTTTGGTAGTGGTAAGCAGGGAGGATTTTGTGGGGGCGCTCGTTTATGGCCTTGGCCTTGCTCGAGACCTTGGGGCTGTTCGGCCAGACAGCCTGGGGAACAACAACAACAACCCTTGTAACTGCCGCAAATCCTTCCTAAGCTTCATTACATAGTCTAAATATTGCTAGAGTATAATATAACACACGTCGCTCGTACTCAAAGGGTTAACTAATATCGCCCGGGGTAAATGAACCAATTATGGGGTAAATCAAAGCAATATGTGGATATGTGGATGTAATGAAATGTGATGAGGGGTGTGGAAACAATCTAACAATGGAATGACCCGTCTGTTCATCCGTTAGTTAGTATGGTTTGGGTATATACGGGATTAATTGACATATACAGTATATAACAATACATGTTATTTTCGTCTATGTTTTGTCTCTCTCTCCCCGCACAAACATACATACACACACACACACACACACACACGCATACACACACACTTACTGATATATATATATATATATATATATATATATATTTATATTATTTGTTGGTTGAATTTCTTGACTGAGTGGTTAGGATTTTGTGGTTATGACAAACATTTACCTAAGCTAAGCTGTTTAAAGTCTTTTTTACTAAGCTTACTAAACATTTATTTGTATATCATAAATAGATCCGGTTTTACTTTGTATTAATCTTAGGTTTCTTTTTTGTTCAAGGATCGCGTGTAACCCTGATGTGGACCGAAGAGGAAATAACAAGTGAGTAATATTAAAAATGGTTGCATGTTCATTGGTGTCATGTTCAATGTTGTCCTTTTAATTTACTTATTATGGATATTACGGTGCCTTGTGTGTGTGCCTGTGTGTTACTCAGTTACTCAGTTACTCAGTTACTTGTTCGTCAAGGGGAATCCACGCAATGCAAGCTAAGCTCATTATTATCGCGCCTCCTTAACTGGGAATGTATTGCGTGAAATGCATGTTAAGTGTTTTATGTACTGTTGGAATGGCTGTGGATGTGTGTGTAGTCTGTATTTTAGCCAATTGGCGACATCGGAAACGAAGGCTTAGGGTGGATCTGTATGGTACCATTCTCACTATAGATGGTACCGTCTCGCCCGAAGGCTTAGGTAGCCATCAGCTTAGGTGAACCATATGATACCCATCTCGCCTTGTACCATTTTTGCCAACCCCAGATGGGACGTTACAACGTCGTCCACTTATTCCAGGTACCTATTTACAGCTAGGTGAACTGAGGCTAACACATGAAAGGAGACAAGCCCAATTTGTCTCCGCCCGGCCGGGGATTGAACCCCCGAACCCTCGTGTGTGAGACGAGAGCTCTACCTACTAGGCTACGGGCTATGTGTGTGTGTGTGTGTGTGTGTGTGTGTGTGTGTGTGTGTGTGTGTGTGTGTGTGTAATAATAATAATAATAATAATAAACGGTTTATTAAAGAATGGCAGCCTCATGAGCTGAAAATACACATTTTACAATTTAGTGGATGAACATGAGATGTACAGATATGAAGATGGTAAGCTCAGTTTACAAAACAATAAATAAATACAATAATGATGCAGGTGCAAAATACAAATTATCATAAATTAACCATGAGAGTAAGTGATATACAGTACATATACACATTTATTTTACTTACTCATATACAGAACATACATATATACACGTACGTACGCACATACATACACATACATATACATACATATATAAGAACATAAGAACATGCAGTAAGTGTGCAGATGTCCGTATAC
>CM064563.1:27174312-27181812 GCA_032716605.1 Paralithodes platypus
TGAAGCAGCCCTTAACAGGGTTGCCTGGAACGCCGACATTAGGATAAGAGACTGAAACTGCACGTATGTGTGGAACACTCCGTCTTAAAATTGTATGTATGTATGTAATCTCCACTTACTTACCACTTAAGGAGAGGTTTTTAGTTTGGTCCCTAGATATCCTTCAAGCTTAAGAATACACCCCCTTGAGCCCCTTTCAAGATAATTTTTTACATTTTTCGGTAGAAAAATTCCCGGCTGAAAGCCGGTTTCTCTTAAATTACAGGCACGCTATCGCTCGCCAGGATAAAATCGACACCTAAATGGCACGATAGGTCTTAAAATTGAGAGAAATGGGTTGAACGTTCTTAAAATCGTTAAAATAATGGGGCAAAAGTCTTAGAATTAGAACAACAATGGGGCTAAACATGAGGGAGAAAGGTGGACATCTCCCCTTAACAAACCGGCCCAACAACAACAACAACAACACACCCACTAACAAGAACTTCCCCATAGCTACTACTCCCTTCAAGTTATCCCCACACTAACTACCGAGGGGGAGTTATTTGCTTTGATCCGGGGTAGCCAGAGTAGTGAGTGAGTTATTAGGGAGTTGCCAGGGTAGTGAGATGGAGAGAAAGTTCCTCGCTAGACCTCCATCAAGCCCACACATACACTTCCTAGACGCCCCTTCAAGATAAATGTGTACATTTTTTGGTAGAAAAATGTCCTGGACGAAGGCCGATTCCTCCTAATATTACAAGCTCGCTATCGCTCGCCAGGGAATAATTGACACCTAAATGGCCCGAAAAATCTTGATATTGGTATAGAAATGGGACGAAAGGTTTTAAAATCGACAAACTAATAGGGCGAACGTCTTAAAATCTAAAAAAACTAATGGGGCTACACAAATCAACAACCTCCCTCTCTCAAGATTCTACCACCACCACCACCACCCTAACTACCGAGGGGGAGTTATTAATTGCTTTGATCCGGGGTAGCCATATTAGTAGTGAGTTATTAGGGAGTTGCCAGGGTAGTGATAAGAAAATGGGAAGGAACTGATAATGATGATGATGATGGTGATGATGATGGTGATGATGATGGTGATGATGATGGTGATGATGATGATGGTGATGATGGTGATGATGATGGTGATGATGATGATGGTGATGATGATGGGAAACTGAGTGGTAAAGTGGGAGGAAACTGATAATAATAATGATGATGATGATGATGATGATGGTGATGATAAGAATGAGAAACTGAGTAGTAAGAAAGTGTGAGGGAAGTGATGATAATAATATAGTGATGATGATGATGGTGATGATGAAAACAACATCAACCGTGACTGACGAGCACTGATGAACGGTGATTCCTGCCGAGTCATTGTTTACATTCTCAATAAACGTGTAAAGGAGGAGACAAACGTTAGGCATGATAATGATGGAAGGGCGTAACGAGGGAAACGTTTGTAAATATTGTCTCCTCCTCCTCTTTTCTCACTCTCACTCACTCACTCACTCTCTCTACTTATATCGCATTACAATTCACAAGAAATATTCGACTTAACTCCATGATGCATATAATTATATATATATATATATATATATATATATATAGAGAGAGAGAGAGAGAGAGAGAGAAAGAGCGCTGGGGTGGAGGGTAATATCTTCCTCATTCACTTCTTTCGCGGTCTCCCCCTAAAATACCATTTTCTTCTTTTCCTTCTTACCTCTCTCTCTCTCTCTCTCTCTCTCTCTCTCTCTCTCTCTCTCTCTCTCTCTCTCTCTCTCTCTCTCTCTCTCTCTCTCTCCTTCATAGAACTGCTCACCTTGAATTCCTTTAGTTTCTTGTTTTCATATGTATTATCTTCAGTCATAATTATTACCATCCCATTCCAGTCAATTGCAGTTTTTCCCATTCACCATTTATTTGTATATCATAATAGTTCCCATTTCACCTGCTCCTCATTATTCCATTATATTCTTAATTTCATTGTCTTCCACTTCTTTCGGCCGAAGATCGGAGGGAGTGTTGGGTGGGGAAGGAGCCTTCTGCTTTGCAATCTTCACCTTCCACTTTGCAATAAATCCCATGTTAGAATTAGGTCCAGACTGCCTAGTTGAGACCTCGAGGTCTGTGCAGTCTGTGCATCTGTGTAGCTCTATGTAACACTCACTCTCACTTACTCACACTCACTCTCTCTCTCAGTCTCACTCACTCTCTCAAGGATCGAAGAATGGATCGTTGGATAACGGTGAATAAAAATAAATACTTAAGTGCCCCGTAAATTTGTTCAGTAGGGTTACAAACTCACTCTCTCTCACTTCCCCCCCCCCTTTCTTTCTCTCTCTCTCTCTCTCTCTCTCTCTCTCTCTCTCTCTCTCTCTCTCTCAATTATGTACATATTAGTATTGTGTATATGTGTTTAACTATGATGTAACCTTTCTTGTGTATCGTGATTGCATGTTATCACAAGTGCATACAATGTTTGTGTGTGTGTGTGAGAGAGAGAGAATGTGTGTGTGTGTGTGTGTGAGAGAGAGAAAGAGAGAGAGTGTGTGTGTGTGTGTGAGAGAGAAAGAGAGAGAATGAATGTGTGTTCTTATTATAATTTTTTTGTAGTGTGTGTGTGTGTGTGTGTGTGTGTGTGTGTGTGTGTGTGTGTGTGTGTGTGTGTGTGTGTGTGTGTGTGTGTGTGTGTGTGTGTACGTGTATGCAGCAATGATTGTCCCCACATGCCTTCCCATGACAATTTATTTACTGACACTTCTTTCCATCCAACGCCACCAAATTAGGCTTTACCATTTAAGGGGAGGTTATAATATTAACTATTTGTTTGTTTTATAATATTAACGGAACATATATTAGTTTTCATTATCAAACTTAATACAAAATAAAACAAATAAATAATAATAATAATAATAATAATAATAATAATAATAAAAAAATATAATAATAATAATAATAATAATAATAATAATAATAATAATAATAATAATAATAATAATAAAAATAATAATAATAAAAAATAATAATAATAATAATAATAAAATAATAATAATAAAAATAATAATAATAATAATAATAATAATAATAATAATAATAATAATAATAAAAATAATAATAATAATAATAATAATAATAATACCCCCCAGACCTCAATTCGAGATAAATATGTACATTTTTCGGTAGAGAACTATCCTGGCAGAAGGCCGGTTCCTCCTATATTACAGGCTCACTCTCGCTCGCCAGGAAAAGATTGACACCTAATTAGCACGAAAGGTCTTACTATTGACAAAGAAATATGGCGAAGGGTCTCGAAATCGCCAAACTAAAGGAACGAACATGTTAAAATCTCAAACCAAAATGGGGCTAAACACGAAGGAGAAGGGGTCCAGGAAAAAAAAAATAAACACTTGCCCTCAATCACCATCACCCCTAATTGCGTTGAGGTAGAGGCGGATTCACAATGGCTATTATTTTTGTAGGCGACTGTACTCTAGCTCACTTCAATAGTATGGTATTAGGTGGAGAGTTGGTGGTATAGGGGTGAAAACTATATATATATACATACATATATACAGTACACACACACACACACACAGTATTCTCACGATAATACACATAATAGACAAACGAAGTACAGTCACACACACACACACACACACACAGACAGACAGACACACACACACACACAGTATTCTCACGATAATACACATAATAGACAAACGAAGTACAGTCACACACACACACACACACACAGACAGACACACACACACACACACACACACAGTATTCTCACGATAATACACATAATAGACAAACGAAGTACAGTCACACACACACACACACACACAGACAGACACACACACACACACACACACAGTATTCTCACGATAATACACATAATAGACAAACGAAGTACAGTCACACACACACACACAGACACACACACACACAGTATTCTCACGATAATACACATAATAGACAAACGAAGTACAGTCACACACACACACAGACAGACACACACACACACACACACACACACACACACACACACACACACACACAGCATTCTCACGATAATACACATAATAGACAAACGAAGTACAGTCACACACACACACACAGACACAAACACACACACACACACACAGGTACGTTGCGTGTGTGAGTGTGCGTGCGTGTATTCATAAAGTGCGGGCGAATGTGTTGCTCGGATATTAATAAAAGATATAGTAGGGGTGGGGGGGGGGGGGGGGAGAGATGGGGGAGGGGGGATTACTATATGCAAATTAGGTAGGTGTGAATAACCCAGCCCTGTCTATATATACACACGGGACCATACTATTACGCAGGACCATTATCCCCTTCAGTACCGGTGACGTGTTTCTATTACTAGCACTACTACTACTACTACCTTGATTGTTATTTAATATTGTACATTCATTATATTTTACAAACATCAAATTACTCTATTTCTACTATTCTACACCATGCAACTTCAATCCAGTCGCCCCCCATCGCGACCCTCTGCCACCGCTGCCTTGTAGTCCACGTCTGCCACCGTCGCTGGTTGTGGTGCAAACAGTCTTGTTCCCCGCAGGCATAGTAGTGCTGATCTGAGCAATGAGAAAGATAGACGGCACCTCATCCAGGCTACAACTTGGCTCCTGGGCTGTTGTTACTTCTCTGCGATGATCTCTGCAAGCCTTGATAGATGCACTAGGTCCCATCCCTCCAGATGTGGTGACAACTAGTGGGGTAAAGCTGCCTTGTTCGATATTTAGGATCCTTTCCCCATATGCCCTGACCTTCTCTTGTTCGTTCCTCTTGTGTGCAGCCTCCAGGGACAGCTCGCTGTAGCTATGGGCCATTGGGTCGAATATTCTAATGTCAAAGAAAGCTCGCTGTGCTCTTGTCCCAAAACCTCTTGCACTAACGTCCACTCGTGCTTCATTGGATGTGTTGGCCGTCCTGTGCTGCAAGATCTCTCCGTCCAAGGGAATGATTGATGGTTCGCATGCCACTACGACTACTACTACTACTACTATTACTACTACCACTACTATCATAACAGAATAACATCGATCTGCTACTAAAAGCGAATGACAAGCTCTCTCTTTTTGACGTCCCACTGTTCGACCTTCTACACGAATTCCCACTGTCACTCACACACACACACACACACACACACACACACACACACACACACACACACACACACACACACACACACACACACACATACACGCGCGCACACGCACACACGCCCATCAAGATCGAGGCCTGACGTATGTAAACAAATGCCATACTTATTTTTTCCCAACTGACGGTAAATTGTCATGTTACTAGATAGACACATAGCTAAATAGACATAAAGATAGAAATAGATAGATAGATCGATAGATATATAGACAAAGAGATAAATAAGTATGCAGGTAGAAACAAAGATATATAGATATATAGATAGAGAGACAGACAGCTATATAGTCATAACCCTAGCCTGGGGGGGTCGGGGGGGGGGGGAGGGGGGGGGGGGGAGTGACAGGTAATAGTGGGCTACTGAAAACACCGACCCTGCCACGCCCTCTTGTGTGTGTGTGTGTGTGTGTGTGTGTGTGTGTGTGTGTGTGTGTGTGTGTGTGTGTGTGTATTAATGCCGGTGTACGTTACCCACAAGTAGGCCTATGCATGGTATCCCTTTAGTATCCAGGCACACACAGAAATAAATACTTAGAGAGATTTACACAACACTACGATAGCACCACCACCCCAAAACAATAGCAAATAATAACAAAATAACACACACAACACTCCACGGGATCGGTACGCCACATATCACCAAAGTAATGATTGGGAGCCCACAGTTCTTGGGGAATTAATTAGGGATTGTATCTCGTAATGGGAGGCAGAACTACTCCTAAAACTAACAAGAACTCTATCGTCACGCAAGTCTAAAAACAAAAAAAAATATATATACAGAGTATACATGTAACCTATATAATAAAAATAAAATAAAACATAAATAAAAAAAAAACAGGAAAGGTTCAGTGTGCGTGCGTGCGTGTGTATGTGGGGGTGGGGGGTGCGGTTGGGTAGATTGCTCGTTAGACCTCTAGCTAGTTTTAACCGCCCCCTCCCCCCCCTCCCTTCGAGAAACCCGACAAACTTAGTGGGGCCGAACGTCTTAAATTATAACATGCAGTAGCCCCTGTGTACCAAGCTGGGTACATCACATTAGGTACCCCCCCTCTACCATAAGTTTCCAAAGGGCAAGGATACGGAGATAAGCCCCATGGACGAGCGCAGGCTACCGTAATGTACACGTCTGAAGGGGGGAGGGGGGGGAGGGGGGAGAGATGGTTGGTTTTCCGGACCCCCTTCTCGATCATGTTTAGCTCCATTAGTTTGGCGATTTTAAGACGTTCGGCCCATTAGTTTGGCGATTTTAAGACCTGTCGCCCCATTTATTTTTCAATAATAAGACTTCTCGTATCATTTAGGTGCCGATTTTTTCCTTGCGAGCCTGTAATTAAGGCATGTTTTCTACCGATAAATGTACAAATATATCTAGAGGGACGGGGGGGGGGGGGGTTTCTAAAGCTTGATGGAGGTCTAGGGAGGTTACTAGAAAATATATAACTAATAAATAAACAAATAAATATAAATATACACCACAAAATGTCCATTACCCCCTCAAAATCCAAAAACTAATGGGGCTAAATCTGAGGGAGAAGGGGGGGGGGGCTATAAGAACGACCAAATCCCCCCCTTAAAGTCCGTCTTCTAGTACTATGTAATATCTTAATCGCACGTGTTGTTGCTTGATTTCCTTTGTATTTCTTTGTGTCTGTGAATCACCGCAATTACACGCACAGGGGTGAGGTCTTGTGTGCGTATTTTAATGGAATGTTACTCAGATTTGTGTGTGCGTGTGTGTGCGTGTGCGTGTGCGTGTGCGTGTGTGTGTGTGTATCCCATGAGTGAAGTTATTTTTGCAGTCCTTCTATTAAACGAGTAAACTCTGGAACTAACTCGTTCAAACATTCCCTTATCCTATGACTTTAACTGCTTCAAATTTCGCGTGTCCATACATTTAGACTCAAACGTACCATAATATTGGCTCTCTGTCGGAGGGACGGACACTTGTTACAGACAGCATTGCCTTTGATCTCCTTCACGTACATGGAATAACAAACCTACATGTGTGTACCGAAGGGAAAACATACAGTGTGTGCGTGTTTATAAGGGGACATGGGTCGCTTTTCAGGTCCTCCTTCTTACTCATGCTTAACCCTATAAATGTTCATATTTGAAGTCATTAGTTTGGCGATTTTAAGACTTTTCGCCCCATTTATTTGTCAATGTTAAGACTGTTCATGACATTTAGGTGGCGAGCAATAGCGAGCCTGAAATTTAAGTAGAACCGGCCTTTGGCCGGGACATTTTTCTATCGAAATTTTTTCAAATTTATCTTCGAGGAGGGTCTTGTTTTTGTTTTTTTTAAAGCTT
>CM064563.1:27186812-27188234 GCA_032716605.1 Paralithodes platypus
AATCCCCAACAAGTGAGCGGAAAAACAATCGAATAAATACAAAACAAAGTGAGCGAAAAGATAGTCCACTTTCCTTTCACCTTCCCAAACAAACGGCCCATTTTTCCACGATACTTTTTGAAACTGGCATAACAAGCACTCTCTCTCTCTCTCTCTCTATCTATCAATCTATTCTCTCTCTCTCTCTCTTTTTTTCTCTATCTATCTATCTATCTATCTATCTCTCTCTCTCTCTCTCTCTCTCTCTCACTTTTTTCTCTATCTATCTATCTATTCTCTCTCTCTTTCTCTTTCTCTCTCTCTTTTTCCTCTATCTATCTTTCTATCTCTATATAACCCTCTCCCCTGTCTCTCTCTCTCTCTCTCGCCCATTTCTTTTATTGTTGATCAGCTTGCCATTATAATTCGGGTCCAAGTAAAAATATGGAAATAAAAGATGGGGTGGCGTTAGTAGGGGTGGGGGGCGGGCGGGGGAGGGTGAATGGGGGAGGGGGCGGGGGGCGGGGAGGGGGGGAGGGGAGAAAGGTGGGAGGGGGGGAGAAAGGTGGGAGGGGGGAGAGGGGTGGGGGAGGGGGGTTACTAAAGGAGGGGGAGGGGAAAGGGGTGGGGTTACTAAAGGATGGGGTGAGAGGGAAGAAGGGGGGGGGAGGGGGGGGAGGGGGGGAGGGAGAAAGGAGAGAAGTAGGGGAGAGGAAAGGATAGAAGTGGGGGGGTGGGGGAGGTCGTTGTTAATTAAGGTGAACAAGTTGGGTTACAGGGGGCATAATGAGCCTTAGAGGTGCACTGATTAATTAGGGTTCGGGAAAATGTGAAGCTAGAGGGAGTGTGGGGGAGGAGGAGGAGGAGGTGGTGAAGCAGGTGGTGGTGGTGGTGGTGAAGGAGGAGGAGGTGGTGGTGGTGGTGGTGAAGGAGGTGGTGGTGGATGGTGAAGGTGGTGGTGGAGGAGGAGGAGGAGGAAGGTGGTGATGGTGGTGAAAGAGGGGAGGTGGAGGAGGTGGTGGTGGTGGGGGGGGGGGGTTGGAGGAATAGAAGGAAAAGGAGGAAGAGGGGGAAGAGGACGTGTGGGGGGGGGGGGGGGGGGGGGGGGGGGCTGGGGGGGGGGGGGGAGGGGGAAAGAAGGGGAGGATGTTGGTGGTGGTAGTAAAGGGGAGGGGAGGAAGTGACGGAGGAGCAGGAGGAGGAAGAACAAATATAGACTAATTAAAAAGTTAAAAACACAATTAATAAAACAAATATGAAGACTCAAACCTAGCGCCCTTAACACACACACACACCTACACCCAAACACACCTAACACACACCTACAAACACACACACACCTACAAACACACATACACACCTACAAACACACATACACACACACACCTTCAACATCCATAGTCTCCAGCGATAGGACTTGAACTGACGACCAAACAAAACAAA
>CM064563.1:27188334-27225834 GCA_032716605.1 Paralithodes platypus
TGTAAGTTCTTTCTAACCTATATACACACTTTCCTCACCCATAAGGTTACACTTCATCTGATTATTTGGTACGGATTTTTAGCCAGAGAGAGCGAAGGGTGGGGAGAGTCTTCTACTGGGCTGTCCTTTTATTCTGTTACACAAACTATCTCTCTCTCTCTCTCTCTCTCTCTCTAGTAGTATTAAGGCCGTACCACCAAACAGGGACTGCATGGTCTGTGTGTTCTAAGTATCTGTATAACTCTGTGTAACTATCTATCTCTCCCTTCTCTCTCTCTCTCTCTCTCTCTCTTCTCTCTTTCTCTCTTTTCTCTCTCTCTCTCTCTCTCCTTCCTCTTCCTCTATCACTTACTTCTCCTTCTTCTTCTCTCTCACTCTCTCTCTCTCTCTCTCCTTCTTCCTCTCTCACTTCTTCTTCTCCTTCCTGCCTGCCTGCCTGCCTGCCTTCTCTCTCTCTCTCTCTCTCTCTCTCTCTCTCTCTCTCTCTCTCTCTCTCTCCTTCCACTCCCTCCCCCTGGAAATCAACCAGACACCGCGGTATCGTCAGAATCTAAATGCTGTATTTTGATTCCCTCTCTTTCCGCTTTTCCAGACCAGTATTTCCCTTGTATTTCTCTCTTGTATTGTTCTTGTATTTCTATCTTGTATTCATATTGTATTTCCCGTATTTCCTTGTATTTCTCTCTCGTATTTCCTTGTATTTCTCTCTCGTATTTCCTTGTATTTCTCTCTTGTATTTCCTTGTATTTCCTTGTATTTCCTTGTACTTCTCTCTTGTATTTCCTTGTATTTATCTTAAATTTCCAGTATTTCCTTGTATTTCTCTCTTGTATGTCCTTGAATTATCTCGTATTTCCCTGCATTTCTCTATTGTATTTATCCTGTATTTCCAGTATTTCTCTTGTATTTTTCTCTTTGTATTGCTCTTTTATTTCTCTTGTATTCCTTTGTATTTCTCTTGTATATCTCTTTTGTATTATATCTTGTATTCTCTCTTGTATTTTCTGATCTGCGACTCTTTGGTTAATTGTTTACTTTCATTATATTTAATTTCGGTTTATTCAGATAGAGATATAGAGTGCCTCCAAAGGGATCTAGATACCTTACATGAATGGTCAGTAAAATGGCAGATGAAGTTTAACATTGACAAATGCAAGGTATTAAAGATAGGGAAGATGCATACACATTTTAAATATAAACTAGCTAATATGGAATTAGAACACACTCAGGACTGTGAGAAAGACTCTAGGTGTGTTTGTTAGCAATGATTTGAAGACCTGTAGAAAACATATGTATAAGCGTTCGTAACAAGGCAAACAGGATTCTCGGGTTCATTATCTAGGAGTGTGAGTAAACAGAACTGCTGATGTTATCTTACAAAACAACTTTACTTGTCATTAGTGAGGACCCCATATGGATTATGCGGTTCAATGTTGGTGTCCTTATTACAGAATGGAACCATAGATTCATTGGACGGACGAGTACAACGTTATTAGAAATGACAAAAATTATCCACATAATATTATAAATTGATCCGTATGAAGAAAAGGTTGAAGAAAATTAGGTTTTACATTCCGTTAGAGAGACAGCAGAGTTAGACGGTGACATGATAGAGGTATTCAAGTGGGTTAGTGGAATTAATAAAGCCAGACATGACAAAAAATGTACTAAAGCTCCAGTGATTAGCGAAATAACTCTTCTAAAATGGTTTCAAAATTAGATATAAATTTCGTTTCAGAAAAGATATAGACAAATATTGGTTTGGTATAACAGAGTTGTAGATGGGTGGAATTAGGCTACCAAGTAAGACTAGTGGAATTTTTTCCCCCCCCCCCCCCCACCAAAGGAACGATAGGGAGCTTTAAGATAAAATTAGATAGGCAATATGGACGATATGGGTTGGGTGTGAGGGGGATATACTAGGTGTGGGCCAAATCCCCCCCCCCCGGCGCTCAGCAGACCCCGTAATCTTGTGTTAATCTCTGGCCGTTTTGGTGGGGTCAGTACTCAAGGTATTAGTGAGATGGGTCTATAATTGGGCCTTGTAATTGGGGATGGGTGTGACAGGGATCTGCCTTGTATGGGCCGATCGGCTTTTTGCAGACTCCCATTTTCTTATGTTCTTATGTTCTTATTTAATTATTAAGGGGAGATGGGCCGTTTTTCTGGTCCCCCATCATCCTCATGTTTAGCCCCATTAGTTTTCAGATTTTATGACGTTTGGCCCATTAGTTTGGCGATTTTAAGACTTTTCGTGTCATTTAAGTGTCGTTATTTTCCTGGCGAGCGAAAGCAAGCCTGTAATTTAAAAGAAACCGGCCTTCGGCCATGACATTTTCTACCGAAAAAATTTACAAATTTACCTCGAGGGGTCTTGGGGTGTTTTTTATTATGCAATTAATTATGCTGGATTTCTGTGCATAATTAAGGGGTAGGGTTTATATATATATATATATTGTTTAAGCTGATATCATTGTAAATTATAATTTAATAAGTCAGTCAGTCAATCAGTCCATCAGTCAGTCAGTCCATAAATCAGTCAGTCAGTCAGTCAATCAATCAGTTAGTCAGTCAGTCAGTCCGTCAGCCAGTCAGTCAGTCCATAAATCAGTCAGTCCATTAGTCAGTCAATCATATCCAACAGAGCCATCCCCGTAATGGCTCCAGTCAATATTTATCTCATCAACTTAATGTGCGAGAGGCTGGATGGGAATCTCTAAAAATACGATTCCCAAAATTCCCGAAGAAGGAGAGAGAGAGAGAGAGAGAGAGAGAGAGAGAGAGAGAGAGAGAGAGAAATTGGGAAAAAACGAAACAAAAATGATAAATGAGAGAAAAAAGAAGAATCGGGTAAAAAAACGAAACAAAAATGATAATCAGAAAGAGAAAGAGAGAGAGAGAGAGAGAGAGAGAGAGAGAGAGAGAGAGAGATCGGGAAAACACGAAACAAAAAATTATAATCAGAGAGAGAGAGAGAGAGAGAAGAAGAATTGGAGAAAAAAAAAACGAAAAAAAAAATATATATATATATATAATCAGTTTCTCCATCAACATTTCGGAAAAAGCGTAAAACATAAAAATCCGTTTCCCCGTAAGTATAAGTGAATGAGGCGGCGGGATTCCGGACTTGCGATTGGTGCCGGGTGGGTTTTGTTCGTCCCGGGGGAGCCGATCGCATCCGGGAGTCGGGGGTTCGAATCAATTTTATCTGATTCGCTTGTGTCTCGTGAGGAATTCCGGACGTCAAGGGGAAGGAGGGGGCCCCCCCCCCCCCCTCCTTGTGTGTGTGGAGTGTGTAGGCGAAGGCGTTAGAGAGGGAGGAGGAGGAGGAAGAAATGTATGAGGAGGTGGAAGGTGGGAGGGAAGAGGAGGAGGAGGAGGAGGAGGAGGAAAAGCTAGAAGAGAAGTTTGGGAAGAGGGAGGATGGAAGGAGGAGAGGTAGGGAGGGAGGAAAGGGAGAGGAAGAAATGCATGAGGAGAAGGGGGAGGGAAGAAGAGGAGGAGGAGGAGGAGTACAAAGTACAAAGGAGTACAAAGGAGTACAAAGGAGTACAAAGGAAATCAAGCAACAACAGATCTAGTGACCCTTCTAGGTTGCTTGTCCTCCAAAACACTGAGGATCAAGTGTCCAAACAGTGGTTTAGAGTGGGTAAGGGAACATTGGAAAGGGAACTACTGCCCTGCCACTAACGTGGCAGGACTAGGAAGTTAGTAGGGGACATATGGGTTAGTAACTGAGGGGAGGATAAAGTTATTCATTTACAAACGCAGTCAGTCGCGGGTTTGATGCGAGATATTTGTCTAGGCGGAATTTAAATGAATCAACGGTGCTGCAGTCTATAACGTCTCGGGGAAGCCCATTCCACAAGTTGACAACTCGATTGAAGAAGAAATTCTTAGATTCGTGCGAGTTAAAAGAGTTACCAATAATTTTGCAACCGTTTCCCCGCGTGTAATTAGATTGGTCGATAGTGAAGTACTTACTACAGTTCATATTGTCGATGCCTTTGATGATTTTGAACAATTGAATTAAGTCGCCTCTTAATCTGCGCTGGGTTAAAGGAAATAGATTTAATTCTCTAAGACGCTCTTCGTATGGTTTGTTCTTTAGGCTAGGTATCATT
Source organism: Paralithodes platypus (assembly GCA_032716605.1). NCBI lineage: Eukaryota > Metazoa > Arthropoda > Malacostraca > Decapoda > Lithodidae > Paralithodes > Paralithodes platypus. The sequence goes on from CM064563.1 coordinate 27,192,459, forward strand.
TTGGTAACTCTACGTTGAACTCGTTCTAGCGTGTTTATATCTTTTTGGTAATAAGGGCACCAGGATTGAACGCAGTATTCCAGAAGAGGGCGGACTAAGGAATTGTAAAGGGTTAGGATAACTTCTTTGGATTTATGCTCAAATGACCTGCCTATAAAGCCAATTATTTTGTTTGCCTTCTTAACAACTTCTGAACATTGTTGACTCGGTTTTAGGTTACTCGATATTGTTACTCCCAGATCAGTTTCTCTGTTTACATTCTTAAGCTGAGTGCCATTCATCGAATAGTTTGCTTTCTCATTTAGGTATCCGACATGTAGTACTTTACATTTATCCGCATTGAAAATCATTTGCCAAATTTGGGCCCAACATGACAATTTATCTAGAGTGTGTTGCATATCGTCAACTTGTTCTTTTGAGAGTACGCTATTTGCAATTTTTGTATCGTCAGCAAATTTGAGATTGTGCAGGTGAGACCCTCATCTATGTCGTTGATGTAAATTAGAAAGAGAATTGGTCCTAGTACCGATCCCTGGGGTACCGCGCTACTTACATTGGTCCATTTAGATGCCTTACCGTTTATGACTACCCTTTGCTTTCTGTTGCTGAGCCAATTTTCTATCCATTTCAACACACCGTCTTGTATTCCATGCGCTTTTAGTTTTAGCAGTAAACGTTTGTGGGGAACTTTGTCAAAGGCCTTTTGAAAATCAAGGTATATAATATCTACAGCTTTACTCTCATCGTAGAGGTTGAGGATATCGTGGAAGAAGTCTAAGAGGTTTGTTAAACAGGAACGTTTTTTACGAAAGCCGTGTTGAGTATCTTTAAGTATGTTATTTTCCTCCAAGTGATTTACGAGTCTGTCTCGTATGACCGTTTCTAGCATTTTACATACAACTGAGGTTAAGCTAATTGGACGATGTGAGTTATCTGGTGAGGAGGAGGAAGAAGGGACTGAGGAGGAGAAGATTGGGAAGAGGGAGGTGGAAGGAAAGGTGGGAGGGAAGAGAGATGAAGAAAGGGTGAGGGGGAGGAGGGGAGACGGAGAGGGGAGGAGGAGGAAAAGCTAGCGAGGAGGAATTGTAAGACTGACGAGTGAAAAGCGGATGTATCGGAAAAATATACAAAGAAACAAATGTGGAAGAGAACGATAGTAAAAAAAAAAAAAAAAAAAAAAAAAAATACACACACACACACACACAATACACGAAGAGGACAAGAAGATTGAAGAGAGAAGGGGGGCCAGAAAAAAACAACCATCTCCCCTTAAAACCGTATCTCGCAAGGGGTCCATTAGATAAATCTAATTTTATTAATTTCACTCCAACACCAAACACCTCCCAAAGAAATTAATGACAGTAAGCATGTGATCCACCGGGATTCGAACCTGGGTTACCACATGCATATATTTAACACTCTAACCATTACACCATCAAGGCATATGACAGTATAGGTATATCAAGATATCATTGGGATGGAATTTGTGCTGTACCTGGTATCAGTGCATTACCACAAGCCCACCGAAACGTCAATAAAATACCCTCATTGTTCCCTCATTAAATAGCACTGTTTGAATATTCCCATATTCAAAATATGCTATAGGGGTGCAATGCCTGGTGAGTTATCTGAAACGGTGGCGTGTGTGTGTGTAAGGTGAGAGTCCGAGTGTAGGGGGTGAGACAGTGAAGCACGGGAACGAGGTGCTTCAGAGATGGGTCGTTTCGGGCCATGAGTGAGCACCGTGCCTCATGTGAAGGCAAGATGGCAGGTGCTCGTTGTACTCTACGTGCTTCACATGTCTCACTCCCTAGACTGGAACAAGACCTCACGGGCTTCACTGTTCATTGTAAAGCGGTGAATGTTAAGGCTCTCAGCCTATGCCCGAGAGGAAGTAAGTTGGAATATAGAAAAAAAAAAAAAAAAAAAAAAAGTATTGCATATAACTACGATTGATATCCATTTATCGAATACATTAATCTACTCATGTACAGTGGCGCTAATAAGTCATGTCTCACCTGTCATTAGGTTTGGCTCGCTGTGTGCTGTATTAATGTCTGTCAGATGTTGAATAGGGTGGGTAAGTGTAGGAACATGGTTGTATATCTCACTCGAAAAGAAAACAATCATGTGTAAATATTGCTGATACCCATTATTGATCAAAACATAATTGGTGCCGAGACATCACTTATTAGCGCGACTGTACTACATCCAACTACACTTAGGAATGACCTATGGTTAAGTGAAAGGGAAGGATATTCATGGGGCACAGATCAAATAGACCGACCTCGCTTCGAAATGTCCCTGAACCTAATGATGTCAGAATAAAAAGTCTCTCTCTCTCTCTCTCTCTCTCTCTCTCTCTCTCTCTCTCTCTCTCATATATATATATATATATATATATATATATATTACATACCAAATAATAAATAAATAATTGACCTCGTAAGCTGCCGGACCACTGATTACGAAAAAAGTTGACGACAAAAGTTGAGGGAATGAGCACCCGTGTGACACTGACTTTCAAAGTACCCAACAACCTTACTAGTGTTATCCGAATCCCACCCACTACACCCGCCTCCCAAAACAATCCCTCCTCCCCATAACAATCCCCCCCTCCCCCTTCCCATAGAATCCCACCCACCTCCTACAATGCTCCTTCCTCCACATACAATTCCACCCATCCTTCCAATACACTCCCACCCTCCCCCTCCCCATACAATCCCCCACCCACCCACCCCCTCCCCATACAATCCCCCACCCTCCCACCCCCTCCCCTATACAATTCTCCCATCACCTTCCCCAGTACTAATGCCCTCTCCCCCCCCCCCCCCCCAGCATAATTGGAACCCCGGCTGTTGCAAACCAATCCTCTAAAAATTCAGGATGTGGCGTTATTGCAATGGGTGTCGGGGGGAGAGGGGGGTGGGGGGGGGGATTTGAAGGAGGAGAGGGGGGTGGGGTCAGGTCAGGAATGAGGGGCTGTGACTTTTGAGGGGGCCGTAGGTGAAAAGGAGAGGAGGGGAGTGGGGTGAGGAGGAGGGTGGTGGGGTGAAGAGGAGGGGAGTGGGGTGAGGAGGAAGGGAGTGGGGTGACGAGGAAGGGAGTGGGGTGAAGAGGATGGGAGTGCGGTTAGGAGGGGAGTGGGGTGAGAGGGATGAGAGGGAAGGGAGTACAAAGGAAATCAAGCAACAACAGATCTAGTGACCCTTCTAGGGCTAGGGAGTGGGGTGAGAGGGCAGGGAGTGGGATGAGAGGGAGGGGAGTGGGGTGAGAGGGAGGGGAGTGGGGTGAGAGTACAAAGGAGTACAAAGGAAATCAAGCAACAACAGATCTAGTGATCCTTCTAGGTTGCTTGTCCTCCAAAACACTGAGGATCAAGTGTCCAAACAGTGGTTTAGAGTGGGTAACGGAACATTGGAAAGGGAATTACTGCCCTGGAACTAATGTCCGTGGCAGGATTAGGAAGTTAGTCGGGGACAGATGGGTTAGTAACTGAGGGGGGGATAAAATAAAGTTATTCATTTACAAACGCAGTCAGTCGCGGGTTTGATGCGAGATATTTGTCTAGGCGGAGTTTAAATGAATCAACAATGATGCAGTCTATAACGTTTCGGGGAAGCCCATTCCACAAGTTGACAACTCGATTGAAGAAGAAATTCTTAGATTCGTGTGAGTTAAAAGATTTACCAATAATTTTGCAACCGTTTCCCCGCGTGTAATTAGATTGGTCGATAGTGAAGTACTTACTACAGTTCATATTGTCGATGCCTTTGATGATTTTGAACACTTGAATTAAGTCACCTCTTAATCTGCGCTGGGTTAAAGGAAATAGATTTAATTATCTAAGAATTAGAGGGGAGGGGAGTGGGGTGAGAGGGAGGGGAGTGGGGTGAGAGGGAAGGGGAGTGGGGTGACAAGGAGATGGCTGAAGTGAAAAAAACATGTTATGACTTCACTTAGCAACAACTGATTCCCTAAACATTCTGGAGAAAGCTTGAAATGCGATAAAACATCATATGACGTCAAAATGTATAATATTGTAGTGGACGTTAAGGGGACATGGGCCGGTTTCCTGGACCACTTTCTCCCTCATGTTTAGCCCCATTAGTTTTCAGATGTTAAGATGTTTGTCCCATTAGTTAGTCGATTTTAAGACTTTTCGCCCCATTTCTAGGTCAATATTTAGACCTTTCGTGCTATTTCGGTGTCGATTTTTTTTCCCTGGCGAACGATAGTGAGCCTGTAATGTTGGAAGAACCGGCCTTCGGCCGGGACATTTTTATACCGAAAAATGTAGGCTACAAATCAATCTAGAAGGGGGATCTAATGGATGTTTTGTTTTAAATGTGATGGAGGTCTAGGGAGGAAACTAGAAAAATAATGAATACATGCAAAACTCGCCGAAAAAGTGAACCCTTAAGGCGATGTCACACGAGCAATTTTTCCGTCAATTTTTACTGGCAATTGTAGTCTGTCAGCTTGAAAATTTGAGTTCCGCAAGAAATAAAACTAGCTAACATAATCTATCTAACTTCAATCTGGTTTCCGATATCAATGCGAGCGAACCTCAAAACAGTACGAGAAAAAATTGCTTATCGAAAACAGTACGAAAAAAAAAAATTGCTACTCGAAAATTGCCGGAAATTGGGCTCGTGTGATACCACCACCTTTAGCGATGTTTTATGCCGGTATCACACGAGCACTTTTTCACCCAACAATTATCCTTAAGGCGAGATTTCCACTTGAGGATTTTTGTTTTTTGGACCCCTTTCTCCCTCATGTTTAGCCCCAATGCTTTTAAGATTTGGAGATAAGTTAGGCGATCTTAAGAACTTTCGCCCAATTTGTCAATTTTAAGACCGTTCGTGCAATTTAGGTGTCGATTTTTTCCTGGCAAGCGATAGCGAGCCTGTAATTTAAGAGGAACCGGCCTTCGGCCGGGACATTTTTCTACCGAAAAATGTAAAAATTTATCTTGAAAGGGGGTCTAGGGGGTGTAGTTTTTAGCTTGATAGAGGCCTAGGGAACAACCTAAAAACCTCCCCTTAACACTGGTCTAGCAGCTCATTAGGTAAACATTTGATATTTTTCTCTTACCTAAATTCATATACCATCAGTCTAGTTTTCGATACCAGTTCAAAATATTCCAGAAATGTTGCCAGGAATTTTTTGATCATAGAATATTGACTATAAAAGCTCTCGTGTGATACCGGCTTAAGTGGAAAGAGGGGGTGGTCTCCCTAGATTTTTTTGGTGAAAAGCTTAACCCCTTCTGTACCGGTGATGTACAGTCGCGCTAATAAGTCATGTCCCAGCTGTCATTACGTTCGGCTTGCTCTGTGCTGTATTTTAATGTCTGTCAGATGTTGAATTGGGTGGGTAAGTGTAGGAGCATGTTTGTATATTTCACATATCCCAGCTGTCATTACGTTTGCCTTGCTCTGTGCTGAATTAATGTCTGTCAGATGTTCAATAGGGTGCGTAAGTGTAGGAACATGTTTGTATATTGCACATGTCCCAGCTGTCATTACGTTTGGCTTGCTCTGTGCTGAATTAATATCTGTCAGATGTTGAATAGGGTGGGTAAGTGTAGGAACATGTTTGTATATTTCACATGTCCCAGCTGTCATTACGTTTGGCTTGCTCTGTGCTGTATTAATGTCTGTCAGATGTTGAATAGGGTGGGTAAGTGTAGGAACATGTTTGTATATTTCACATGTCCCAACTTTCATGACGTTTGGCTTGCTCTGTGCTGTATTAATGTCTGTCAGATGTTGAATAGGGTGGGTAAGTGCAGGAACATGTTGGTATATTTCACTCGATAAGAAGTAATCCTGTGTAAATATGGCTGATACCAATTATTGATCAAAACATACTTGGTGCCGAGATATGACTTATTAGCGCGACTGTACTTGTCATTCTATTCAGGCCACCATTAGACGATTTTGTACAGCTTAGGAAGGCCGTCTACTCATTCAAAGGCTACAGACCATCTCAGTTAATCATTTTAGCGACCATATGTCCTTCCTAAGCTTCATAAAATCGTCTAAATAAAGCTAAAATAAAATACAAAAGACGTCGCCGATACAGAAGGGATTAACAAAATCAGTGAAGTAATAAAGCTGCCAGATTGATGACATGGACAGTTAAAGGGGAGATGTCCACTTGAGGGATTTTTTTTTCTGGACTCCTTTCTCCCTCATGTTTAGCCCCATTGCTTTTCTAATTTTAAAACGTTCGCCCCATTATTTTGACGATTTTAAGAACTTTCGACCCATTTCTGTCAATCTTAAGACCTTTCGTGCCATTTAGGTGTCGATTTTATCCTGGCGAGCGATAGCGAGCCTGTTATTTAAGAGGGACCGGCTTTCAGCCGGGACATTTTTCTACCGAAAAATGTACAAATTTATCTTGAAAGGGGCTCAAGGGGGTGTAATCTTAAGATTGATGGATATCTTGGGACCAAACTAAAAACCTCCCCCTAACGCTATCTAAATTTATCCCTTTGTTATCGAGAAAGCCTGGTTACAGATAAACAGACAAACAAACACACAATATAATCTCAGCAGAACTCGATTTTGTGACGATAAGTAAATTCATTGTTTGTGTTTTATCGGAGTCACCCACATGCTTTATCGGAGTCACCCACATGCTTTATCGGAGTCACCCACATGCTTTACCGGAGTCACCTACATGCTTTATCGGAGTCACCCACATGCTTTATCGGAGTCACCCACATGCTTTATCGGAGTCACCCACATGCTTTATCGGAGTCACCCACATGCTTTATCGGAGTCACCCACATGCTTTATCGGAGTCACCCACATGCTTTATCGGAGTCACCCACATGCTTTATCGGAGTCACCCACATGCTTTATAGGAGTCACCCACATGCTTTATCGGAGTCACCCACATGCTTTACCGGAGTCACCCACATGTTTTATCGGAGTCACCCACATGCTTTACCGGAGTCACCTACATGCTTTATCGGAGTCACCCACATGTTTTATCGGAGTCACCCACATGCTTTATCGGAGTCACCCACATGTTTTATCGGAGTCACCCACATGTTTTATCGGAGGAACTGCTTTAGGAGTCAAATGCTTTATCGGAGTCACCCACATGCTTTATCGGAGTCACCCACATGCTTTATCGGAGTCCTCCACATGCTTTATCGGAGTCACCCACATGCTTTATCGGAGTCAACACCAGCTTTCGGAGTCACCCATGCTTTATCGGAGTCCTCCACATGCTTTATCGGAGTCACCCACATGCTTTATCGGAGTCACCCACATGTTTTATCGGAGTCACCCACATGCTTTATCGGAGTCACCCACATGCTTTATCGGAGTCACCCACATGTTTTATCGGAGTCACCCACATGCTTTATCGGAGTCCTCCACATGCTTTATCGGAGTCACCCACATTGCTTATCGGAGAGAACAGATTTATCGGAGTCACCCACATGCTTTATCGGAGTCACCCACATGCTTTATCGGAGTCACCCACATGCTTTACCAGTTTTCATACAGTAGTTTGCAATGTAGGATCTCCCTGATTTCACATCTCTCTGTCTCTCTGTCTGTCTCTCTCTCTCTCTCTCTCTCACACACACAAACTCTCTCACTCTTTCACAAACACACTCTCTCTCTCTCTCTCGCTAAACGTTGAAGGCAAAAACCATGATTTATTCAGTGCCTTCGCCCGGGACTTCCACCACGCTTTCAAAAGATTAACAAAGTCCTCCTCCTCCTCCTCCTCCTCCTCCTCCCCCCCCCCCCCCCACCCCCCTCCTCCAAAGGTTAGGTCAGGCATCAAAGGGTTGCTGGCGGTGATAAGAGTGTTTTAAATGCCGGGGCCGTGTTTATAAAGCAAACTCTGGGTGGGTGCGCGGGAGTGGTGGGGATGAGGGAGTGAGGAGGGAGGAAGAGTGGTGGGGATGAGGGAGGAAGGGATGCAGAGTGAGGGAGAGGGAGTGAGGTGGGAGGAAGGATGAGGGAGGAAAGGGAGGAAGAGTGGTGAGGATGAGGGAGGAAGGGATGCAGAGTGAGGGAGAGGGAGTGAGGTGGGAGGAAGGATGAGGGAGGAAAGGGAGGAAGAGTGGTGAGGATGAGGGAGGAAAGGGATGCAGAGTGAGGGAGAGGGAGTGAGGTGGGAGGAAGGATGAGGGAGGAAGAGTGGTGGGGATGAGGGAGGAAGAGTGGTGGGGATGAGGGAGGAAGGGATGCAGAGTGAGGGAGAGGGAGTGAGGAAGGGTGGTGGCGATGAGGGAACAAGGAGGGATGAGGGAGAAAGGGTGGTGGGGATGAAGGAGGAGAGTGAGGGAGGTGAAGGAACAAGGAGGAGAGTGAACAAGGAGGGATGAGGGAGGAGTGAGGGAGGTGAGGGAACAAGGAGGGATGAGGGAGGAGTGAGGGAGGTGAGGGAACAAGGAGGGATGAGGGAGGAGAGTGAACAAGGAGGGATGAGGGAGGAGAGTGAACAAGGAGGGATGAGGGAGGAGTGAGGGAGGTGAGGGAACAAGGAGGGATGAGGGAGGAGAGTGAACAAGGAGGAATGAGGGAGGAGTGAGGGAGGTGAGGGAACAAGGAGGGATGAGGGAGGAGAGTGAAAAGGAGGGAGGAGTGAGGGAGGTGAGGGAACAAGGAGGGATGAGGGAGGAGAGTGAACAAGGAGGGATGAGGGAGGAGTGAGGGAACAAGGAGGGATGAGGGAGGAGAGTGAACAAGGAGGGATGAGGGAGGGAGGTGAGGGAAGAAGGATGGTGGGGAAGATGGAGGAGAGTGAGGAAGGAAGGGTGGTGGGGATGAGGGCGGGAGAGGGATGAGGGAGGGTGGTGGAGGGATGGGAAGTGGTGAATGTCCGACCCCAATCACCCCTTCCCCCAACCCCTCCGCACCCAAATCACCTCTCCCCCTCCCCACACCTCAATCACCCCTCCCCCTTCCCACTACTTCTTCACACCCCAATCACCCCTTCCCCTCCCCACTACCTCTCCACACCCCAATCACCTCACCTCTCCCCTCCCCACACACAAATCACCCCCACACCCAGCAACTCCAAACACCCTTTCCTCCACCTCTCCAACCACAATCACCCTTATTCCTTACCCCAATAACCCCTCCCTTCCCCCACACACTTCAGCAACTCACGACCCTTCCTCCCGGGTGAAAATAGCTAGCGAAAATGCCATCCCTGGTAAGCTGCAAGTCTGCCAGCATCACCCTCATTATTATCATCATTATTATTATTATTATTATTATTATTATCATCATTATGTGTCACAGTGTCGATAAGGGCGGCGAAGGGTGCTTATAACATACCCGGCTCAGAGGAATTTCGCCCTTGTTGCTCCTTCGGCTGGCTAATAGGCTTCGTTTGATGGGGTTTTCGCTGTTATCTACCGTTTCTGTTTGGCCCTGTTTTCTCTCCTCTATTTCACATTTGCTTGGCTAATGTGCTTCGTTCTGTGGTTGCTTTGTTTTTATTTACTTTTTTTTTCTGTTTAGCTGTTTCCTCTTTGCTTGGCTAATATATAGTTCGTTTCATGGGGTTTTCGCCTTTATCTACTGTTTCTGTTTGGCCCTGTTTCCTCTCCTCTGTTTGGCTAACATGCTTCGTTTTGTGGGATTTTCACTTCATCTGTTTCATCTGTTTCTTCTGTTTACTTGTTTCTCTCCTCTGTTTCTTCTTCCCTTGGCTAATATGCTTCGTTTTGTGGGATTTTCACTACATCTGTTTCATCTGTTTCTTCTGTTTACTTGTTTCTCTCCTCTGTTTCTTCTTCCCTTGGCTAATATGCTTCGTTTTATGGGGGGGGGGAGGGGGGGGTGTCTTTGCTTTTATCTACTGTTTCCTTTGGCCCGTTTTCTCTCCTTTTGAGTGTAGTTGGGTGTGCTGTATACAGTATCTGTTTCTGTTTAGTCTGTTTCTCTCCCCTGGGTGTAGGTGGGGGGGGGGGGGAGGAGGAGGAGGAGGAGGAGGAGGAGGAGGAGGAGGAGGAGGAGGAGGAGGAGGAGGAGGAGGGAGGAGGGAGGGAGAGAGGGATAGAGAGAGGAGAATAAACAGAAATACAGTTTAAGAGGGGGAAAAGAGTTAGCTTAGTTAAAAATGCCTTGACAATTATACGAGAGAGAGAGATAGAGAGAGATACCACTCTGATTACGCAGAGTTGATCAAATGAGCTGTCGCTTCAAACAGTCTACTGCACCAAATCACCACCCATAACGAGGGGCGTCGCGCTCCTTGGTGCCGCTAGAAGAGCGGCGAACACATCCAAAGGTATCCAAAGGTAAAGGTAAATGCCTACAAACTATCTCAATAAATCCTTCGACTTCCAAAGATCCTTCCTAACCTGATTACAATCGTCTAATAGTAGCCACAATCAATTTAAGAAATGCGGCGTAGGGGTATGATTTCAATTAAGGGGGTGTTTTTTCTGTACCCCCTTCTCCCTCATGTTTAGCCTCGTTAGGTATGATATGTTAAGACGTTCCCTTCATTAGATTGACGAGTTTAGACCTTTCACCCCATTTCTTTGTCAATTTCAAGACCTTGCGTGGTGTTTAGCCGTCGATTTTTTTCCTGGCGAGCGATAGCGAGCCTGCATTTTAGGAGGATCCGGGACAATTTTCTACCGAATAATGTACAAAATATATCTCGAAGGAGGGATTTTTTTTTGTTTTTTTTTTTTTTTTTAAATGGATGTTTGGATGGAGTTTGATGGAGGTCTAGGGAGCAAACTAAATACCTCCCCTTAAGCATTATGATTGAGGAGATGATTCAGCTAAGGATATAGATTGGGGGTGTCTATATTATAATTGAGGAGGTTAAATGGAGGGCAAGTCGTTAATTAAAGTGCTGATTGATCGGTGAAGTTTTAATAACAGTGTCAGTCAATGTTGGATAGATTGGAGAGAAGATAGATTGGATAGATTGGAGAGAAGATAGATTGGATAGAAGATAGATTGGATAGATTGGAGAGAAGATAGATTGGATAGAAGATAGATTGGATAGATTGGATAGAAGATAGATTGGATAGAAGATATATTGGATAGATTGGATAGAAGATAGATTGGATAGAAGATATATTGGATAGATTGGATAGAAGATAGATTGGATAGATTGGATAGAAGATAGATTGGAGAAGATAGATTGGAGAGAAGAGGGGATGGCGAACTGTTTTAAGGGGAGGTATTCAGTTTGTTTCCTAGACCTCCATCAAGCTTGAAATTACACGCCCTTGACCATTTTTGAACCATTTTTCGATAGAAAAATGTCTCCGGCGAAGCCGGACTTCTTAATATAATGCTGGCTCGCTATCGCTCGCCAGAAAGAAATCAACACCTAGATGGGGATAAACGTCTTAATATAGTTGGCTGAATGGGGCCGAATGGACAGTCAGAGAAAGAGAGAAAAGGAGAAAAATTAAAAAAGCAGGTCACCCCCCTTAAAGAGGTCGAAACTATCACAAATAAACAAATACCATTAATGAGCAAATAAATACGCCCATCCCCCCTTAATAAATACGCCCATCCCCCCCTTAATAAATACGCCCATCCCCCCTTAATAAATAGGCCCACCCCCCTTAATAAATACGCCCATCCCCCCTTAATAAGTAGGCATGTTGGGGAGACAGTGATCACAATGCTTCATATATCAGTCATCAGCGTTGAAAAGTTGGCACCCGCGTCTGCCAATGAAGAGCAACCCCCCCCTCCCCCCCGGCCCGTGTGATAAACGAGGCTGACACTCCATCATACCAGAACGGGTGTAGTGAAAGAGGGGTTTGAGGGTGGTGTTGTTAGTGGTGTTATTGTGGTGGTGGTGTTGATTTTGGTGGTGGTGGTGGTGTTTTTTATTTTGGTGGTGGTGGTGGTGTTGATTTTGGTGGTGGTGGTGGTGGTGTTGTTGATTTTGGTGGTGGTGGTGCTGGTGTTGTTGATTTTGGTGGTGGTGGTGGTGTTGTTGTTGTTGATTTTGGTGGTGGTGGTGGTGGTGGTAGTGGTGTTGATTTTGATGGTGGTGTTGATGTTGGTGGTGGTGTGGTGGTCGTGGTGTAATTGGTGTTGATTTTGATGGTGGTGTTGGAATCGTTATCGTTGCTAGTGATCCAGCCGCTTGGTATTGTTTTTGTTGTGGTCGGTAGTAATGAAGTTGTTAGCACCTATAACCCTTGCAATAATCATCATTGCACAATTGACACCATGACTACAACATTAATGAAGAGATAATGGAGGGCGACAATCCTTTACAGCGGAGCGGATTCACTCATCATGACTTTACTCTGACTTATATATCACATTGTTAGTGTTAGTAATGACGATGTTGTTGGCCTTGGTGGTGGTGGTGGTGGTGGTGGTGGTGGTGTTGTTGTTGTTGTTGTTGTTGTTGTTGTTGTTGTTGTTGTTAGTGGAGGTGATATTATTGTTGTTGTTGTTGTTGTTGGTGTTATTATTATTGTTGTTGTTGTTGTTATTATTGTTGTTGGTGTTGTTTGTAGGCACCTACACCCTTTGTAATAAACAGAGATAGGCTAGGTAACAAAAAAAGTGATACAGAGGTTGGACAACTTCAGATATTAAAAAAACAAAACAAAAAACAGGTACGTGTATAGTGTATGTATATGTCTGATGCCCCAGCCTAAAATGTGTGACAAGGGGCGCCATCATCAACGAGGTGGTGATGTATTATAGGGAGAGTTATGGAGCCAGTTAGTTATAGCAAGTTATTATACCACGGGTCGTTCATACGGGTGGGTGACGGAGGGTGATTGGGACGCCGTATACGGGACGAATAATGCCGTGTTCATCATCTGTGTCTGTCTGTCTGTCTGTGTTTAGTATCATTATCTATCTACAAATGTATCTTGAAAGGGGGTATAAGGGGTGTTTTGTACAGCTTGATGGAGGTCTTGAAAGGGGGTATAAGGGTGTTTTGTACAGCTTGATGGAGGTCTTGAAAGGGGGTATAAGGGTGTTTTGTACAGCTTGATGGAGGTCTAGGGAGGAAACTAAAAAATATTAAAACAAATCTTAACACTAAGCAAATTAATAAGCCCCTATTTGTTTTGTTCTGGAGGTGGCCGACTCGAGACAGAGCCCGAACAGGGACAACACAAAAAAACAAAAAACATAAAAACAAAACACACATCTAGGTGTGTTTAGTGAAGAGAGCAAAATATGGTGATGAAGCACCTGTTCATCTTGTGTGTCTGTGTGTGTGTTTAGTGAAGACAATTCTCCCTACCAATAAATATCTACAGTGGCCGATAGAGGCGCTGAACGCAATGTTTACCGCAGTGTATTGTGGGAAACTGGCGACATCGCGGACCTATACGCCCTCCCTCTCCTTCAACAATTCTTTATTATAAGCAGTTAGTCTAAAGCCAAAAACCTCTCCAACAATTTTTCTTCCTCATCTTTCCCTCCCCTTTTCAACTCTGATGGCACAACCATCACTTCTTCCTCTGACAAAGCTGAACTCTTCGCTCAAACTTTCGCTAGAAACTCCACCTTGGATGATTCCGGTGCTATTCCTCCCTCTACACTACCCTCTCTCCTACGTATGCCTAATATCCTAATCTCTTCTAAAGATGTACTTTCTACCCTCTCTGGGCTTAATACTAAGAAGGCGTACGGTTCGGACGGTGTTCCTCCTGTTGTACTCAAAAACTGTCCTTCCGTGATGACCCCCTGCCTAGGCAAACTCTTTCGTCTCTGTCTCTCCTCTAACGTCTTCCCTTCTTGCTGGAAGTTTGCTCTCATTCAACCTGTCCCAAAGAAGGGTGACCGCTCTCAACCCACCAACTATCGTCCAATTGCTCTCATCTCTTGTATCTCTATAGTTTTTTAAACTATTCTTGCTTCCAAATTTCTTAAGCATTTCTCTTCCCATAATCTACTCTCAGATCGCCAGTATATTCCTTAAGGGTCGCTCTACTGGTGATCTTCTTTCATATCTTACTAACTCTTGGTCATCCTCCTTTCGGGACTTCGGTGAGGCCTTTTCTATTGCGCTAAACATATCGAAGGCCTTCGATAAGAGTCTGGCACAAATCTTTAATTCCTAAACTACCTTGCTTCGGTTTCTATCTCTCCATTTGTGCCTTTGTCTCTAATTTCCTTTCAGACCATTCAGACCATTCAGCACAAGCTGCAGTTGTGGACGGCCACCGCTCACCTCCTCATCCTATCAACTCCGGTGTTCCTCAAGGCTCTGTCCTATCTCCCATTCTCTTTCTAATCTTCATAAATGATCTTCTCAACTGTACCTCCAGTCCCATCCATTCATACACAGATGACTCTACCTTACACTACTCAATTAGTTTTCCAGAATGCCCCAGACAGCAATCCCTCAAAGACAAACGTAATGAATCCCTACAACACTTATCTTCTGATCTAACCACTATTTCCAATTGGGGCAGAGAAAACCTTGTTGCCATTAATGCTTCCAAAACCCAATTGCTCCATCTATCTACCCGTCCAGAACTCCCAGAGGACTATCCCTTATCTGTCAACAATACAAAAATCAATCCTTCATCTTCTCTCAATATTCTTGGTGTCTCTTTTTCTTCTGCTCTCACTTGGAAGGACCATATTACCAGTCTTGCTAAGGTAGCCTCCCAGCAGCTGGGTGTGCTAAACTCCTGCACAGCTTCTTGTTCTGTACAGGGGCACAGTGCATCCTTGTATTGAGTATTGTTTACATGTGCTGGGAGGATCCTCTCACACAGCACTCCTAGACAAAGTAGAAAGAAAAGCCTTTCATATCATTAACTCCCGTCCACTCACCAACTCTCTGCAATCTCTCTCTCTTCACCGCAAAGTTGCATCTCTCTCGCTATTCTATCGCTACTACAATAATCAGTGTTCCTCAGAGCTCTTCCAGTGTATACCACCTCCTCTACGTAGGGTACGTGGTACCCGTCTTGCAACACAATCCCAACCCTACTCTGTGCAACTCTCCAACCCAAGAGTGAAACGTTACTCACAGTCTTTCTTCTATTCAACAGCTGAGCTCTGGAACTCTCTCCCAGAATCAGTCTTTCCCCCTTCCTATGACTTAAATTGTTTCAAACTCTGTGTGTCCATGCATTTTGGCTCGAACATCCTTGATTTTTTCCCTGTCACACTTTCAACTCTGGGGAAGGCACTCGCTACAGGCAGTTCTGCTTTTTGTCTCCCTCACTCACATAGAAAAAAACAACAAAAAACATACTTGGGAAAATATGGCAGCATAGAACCACAAATAAATGACCCCCTAAAAACCTATTACACGATACATCGACACATTATTTTTAGCGTGAAAGGGAAAATTAATGGAGGGAAGACGTGTTTATGCTAAAAGTTGAAAGACTGTTACGAGGGTGGCGGGCGGGGTTATATATTCTGTGTGCCTCAACCCTTTGTTATAGCTCGCTCTCGCTCTCTCTCTCTCTATATATATATATTATTATTATTATTTTCTTTTCTTACTTCTGTTAGCATTTCTCTATCTCTATCGTAATTCTCATGTTCTCTCTCATTGTTTAACTGCTTTAAGTCCTCAAACATACTGTCATCCCATCTCCCTCAGTCACTTACACACACTCTCACATTCACTCTCTCACACACTCACTCGCTCTCTCATACACACACTCACATATTCTCACACACTCTCTATCTCCTACTCACTCTCACCCTCCCTCCCTCCCTCCCTCCCTCCCTCTCTCTCACCCCCTCCTCCCACCCCCGCCCAAACCTCTTTCCCATTTACAAATTTTACACCATCACCAGGCCCGGAATTTACGATACAATATAAAAGGGGGCACGAAGCCGTATAATACAACTTAAAAATGCAATAGAGGAGGGGGGGGGGGGGGGAGGAGGGGGCGGGGGGCTAGAGGGGGGGGGGGAAAGGGAGGGGAGGCTGTATTGTTTGGGGGAGAGGGGGGAAGCTGGATGTGTAGGGGGAGAGGGGAGGGGAGGCTGTATTGTGTGGGGGGGAGCGGGATGGGGAGGAGGGGGGGACTGTATTGTGTATGGAGGGGGGGGGGCGCATCTCCCTTTAGTTGAGTGGTTGTTGTTGTTATATTTGTTGGGGGGGAGGGGGGCTGTATTGTGTAGGGGGAGCGGGAAGGGGGGGGGGCGCATCTCCCTTTGCCTGGGTGGGGTTGTTTGCTGTTGTATTTGCTGCGGAAGTGTTTTGTTGTGAATTGCGGGGAGGCTTGGGAGGTTGTATGTGTCGGGGGCGCACCTCCCTTTGACTGGGCTGTTGTTCTTGTTGTTGTTGAGGAAGTGTTAGAGAGGGAGGAGAGGGCATGGAAGGCTGTATGTGTCGGGGGCGCACCTCCCTTTGACTGGGCTGTTGTTCTTGTTGTTGTTGAGGAAGTGTTAGAGAGGGAGGAGAGGGCATGGAAGGCTGTATGTGTCGGGGGGCGCATCTCCCTTTGCCTGGGTTATTAGTGTAGGGGGCGCATCTCCCCTTGCCTGTGTTGTTGTTATTGTTGTTGTGGAAGTGTTAGAAGGGGGGGAGGGGGGGCATGGAAGGCTGTATGTGTCGGGGGCGCATCTCCCTTTGCCTGGGTTATTAGTGTAGGGGCGCATCTCCCCTTGCCTGTGTTGTTGTTATTGTTGTTGTGGAAGTGTTAGAGGGAGGGGAGGGGGGGGGGGGCATGGCAGGCTGTATGTGTAGGGGGGGGGGGGGGCGCATCTCCCTTCGCCTGGGATGTATATCTAAGTAGGAAAGAGGATAACAAATACTATATAGGGACTATACGCATACGCAGACGACTCAACCTTACACTACTCCATTAGTTTTTCAGAACGCCCCAGCCAGCAATCCCTTAACGACAAACGTAATGAAGCCATAGAACTCTTAAATTCTGATCTAAATACTATCTCCAATTGGGGCAGAGAAAACCTTGTTACCTTTAATGCTTCCAAAACCCAATTTCTCCATCTATCTACCCGTCAGGATCTCCCAGCGGACTATCCCTTATTCTTCAACAATACAAAAATCAACCCTTCATCTTCTCTCAATATTCTTGGTGTCTCTTTTTCTTCTGCTCTCATTTGGAAGGACCATATTACCAGTCTTGCTAAGGCAGCCTCCCAGAAGCTGGGTGTGCTCAACCGCCTTAGGGAGTTCTTTTCCCCAGCACAGCTTCTTGCTATGTACAGGGGCATAGTGCATCCTTGTATTGAGTATTGTTCACATGTGTGGGGAGGTTCCTCTCACACCGCTCTCCTAGACAAAGTTGAAAGGAAGGCCTTTCGTATCATTAACTCCCGTCCACTCACCAACTCTCTGCAATCTCTCTCTCTCTCCGCCGCAATGTTGCATCTCTCTCTCGCTATTCTATCGCTACTATAATAATCAGTGTTCCTCAGCGCTTTCCCAGTGCATACCACCTCCTTTACGTAGGGCACGTGGTACCCGTCTTGCAACTCAATCCCACCCCTACTCTGTGCAACTCTCTAACCCAAGAGTGAAACGTTACTCTCAAACTTTCTTCTACTCAACAGCTGAGCTCTGGAACTCTCTCCCAGAATCAGTCTTTCCCTCTTCCTATGACTTAAATTGCTTCAAACTCCGTGTGTCCAGGCATTTTGGCTCTATCATCCCTTGATTTTGGCCCTGTCACTCTTTCAACTATGGGGGAGGCACTCGCTATAGGCAATTCTGCCTTTTGCCTCCCTCAATCACATAGACAAAAATAAAAAAATAAAAAATAATAATAATAATATTAACTCCCTCCAAATATAACTAATACATAATACTGTATATATAATAATCTAATTAATTTCACTCCCCACACCAAACACCTCCCAATGAAATTAATGAAAGTATGTGGTCCTCCCGGGATTCGAACCTGGGTTACCACATACAGATTTGTAACACTCTAACCAATAGCCTACACCACCAAGACAGTTTTATATAAGCACGTCTATCTCCAAATACCTTGTACTCACTGGGACTCGAACTCAGGACCTTTAGCAGCTTCTCACTCACCTGTAATGAAGAACAAGAGTTAAGGGGAGGTATTTAGTTTGTTCCCTAGACCTCCATCAAGCTTAAAATTACACCCCCTTGAGTCCCTTTCAAGATAAATTTGTACATTTTTCGGTAGAAAAATGTCCCGGCCGAAGGCCGGTTCCTCTTAAATTACAGGCTCGCTGTCGCTCGCCAGGATAACATTGACACCTGAATGGCACGAAAGGTCTTAATATGGGGTGAAGTTCTTAAAATCTCTAAACTAATGGGGCAAACGTTTTATAATATCAAAAGCAATGGGGCTAAACATGAGGGAGAAAGGGGTCAAGAAAAAAATCCCTCAAGTGGAGATCTCCCCTTAAACAAAGGAGATATAACACAATTGAATGTACTGTACATTGTAAGTTCACCTTAAGGGGAGATGTCCACTTGAGAGATTTGTTTCTCGACTCCTTTCTCCCTCATGTTTAGCCCCATTGCTTTTCTAATTTTAAGACGATCGCCCCATTATTTTGACGATTTTAAGAACTTTCGACCCATTTCTGTCAATTTTAAGACCTTTCGTGCCATGTAGGTGTCGATTTTATCCTGGCGAGCGATAGCGAGCCTGTAATATAAGAGGAACCGGCTTTCAGCCGGGACATTTTTCCACCGAAAAATTTACAAATTTATCTTGAACGGGGGTCAAAGGGGTGTAATTTTAAGCTTGATGGAGGTCTAAGCAACACACTAGAAACCTCCCCTTAATTGTGACTACTTGGGACGTTGTAAGATATTAAGTGCCTTGTTTTTCGGTCTATTGTTTTAGTTTCCTCGCTAGATCTCCACCCGAGCTTAAAAAGAACAGCCCTTAAACTATCTAAGGTGCCCACTTTCAAAACTTCCTAAGGTGCCCACTTTCAAGATAAATTTGTACATTTATCGGCCGGGTTCCTTCTAAAATTACAGGCTCGCTATCGCTCGCCAGAAAAAAATTGACAGCTAAATGACACGAGAAAGGTTTTAATATTGCCACAGGAATGGGGCGAAAGGTCTCAAAATCGCCAGTCGGTTGGAACTAACGTCTTAATATCTAAAAACTAATAAGGTAAACGTGAGGGAGAAGGGAGTCCAAAAAAGCGAATACGTCCCCTTTAAACTATATCTTATTCGATAAATATATATATATTGTAATTTTGTCCACATGGTCCGTTGAAAAGTACCTTAACCCGTTGAAAAGTACCTTAACCCGTTGAAAAGTACCTTAACCCGTTGAAAAGTACCTCAACCCGTTGAAAAGTCCCTCAACCCGTTGAAAAGTACCTCAACCCGTTGAAAAGTACCTTAACCCGTTGAAAAGTACCTTAACCCGTTGAAAAGTACCTTAACCCGTTGAAAAGTACCTTTAACCCGTTGAAAAGTACCTTTAACCCGTTGAAAAGTACCTTAACCCGTTGAAAAGTACCTTAACCCGTTGAAAAGTACCTTAACCCGTTGAAAAGTACCTTAACCCGTTGAAAAGTACCTTAACCCGTTGAAAAGTACCTTAACCCGTTGAAAAGTACCTTAACCCGTTGAAAAGTACCTTAGCCCGTTGAAAAGTACCTTAGCCCGTTGAAAAGTACCTTAACCCGTTGAAAAGTACCTTAACCCGTTGAAAAGTACCTTAACCCGTTGAAAAGTACCTTAACCCGTTGAAAAGTACCTTAACCCGTTGAAAAGTACCTTTAACCCGTTGAAAAGTACCTTAACCCGTTGAAAAGTACCTTAACCCGTTGAAAAGTACCTTAACCCGTTGAAAAGTACCTTAACCCGTTGAAAAGTACCTTTAACCCGTTGAAAAGTACCTTTAACCCGTTGAAAAGTACCTTAACCCGTTGAAAAGTACCTTAACCCGTTGAAAAGTACCTTAACCCGTTGAAAAGTACCTTAACCCGTTGAAAAGTACCTTAACCCGTTGAAAAGTACTTTAACCCGTTGAAAAGTACCTTAACCCGTTGAAAAGTACCTTAACCCGTTGAAAAGTACCTTTAACCCGTTGAAAAGTACCTTAACCCGTTGAAAAGTACCTTAACCCGTTGAAAAGTACCTTAACCCGTTGAAAAGTACCTTAACCCGTTGAAAAGTACCTTAAGGGGGGGGATCTCCACTTGAGGGACTTTTTTCTTGACCCCTTTCTCCCTCATGTCTAGTCCCGTTGATTTTTCTAAGTTTAAGACGCTCGCCCCATTATTTTGACGATTTTAAGAACTTTCGACCCATTTCTGTCAATTTTAAGACCTTTTGTGCCATTTAGGTGTCGATTTTATCCTGGCGAGCGATAGCGAGCCTGTAATTTAAGAGGAATAGGCCTTCGGCCGGGACATTTTTCTACCGAAAAATGTACAAATTTATCTTGCAAGGGGGTCAAGGGGGTGTAATCTTAAGCTTGATGGATGTCTAGAGACCAAACTAAATACCTCCCCTTAACCCGTTGAAAAGTACCTTAACCCATACAATGTCCAATCTCAGCAGCGTCAGTAGATAAATCACTCACCAGTCCCAGCGACAGCTGCCAGTCGTCAGTAATAAACGGTCCTTATAACTGACAGTACCAGACAGTGACTGGTACTGACTTGTAAACACTGTTCTAAGGAATTAGCAACACTTCTTAGGTTGGCTGCAAGCTTCCACAGGCTGTCTGGGTCAGTGTTTCATCAACTTTTGAGGTGGGAGGATGTCATATCTTGCCTCTGAAGCCATTTTGGCCACATTGCTTGGTACTGGGGGGTACATTTATGGTAGTACCCTATGGTACAGTAGGGGTTAAGGGGAGGTGTTTAGTTTGTTCCCTAGACCTCCATCAAGCTTAAAATTACACCCCCTTGACCCCCTTTCAAGATAAATTTGTACATTTTTCGGTAGAAAAATGTCTTGGCCGAAGGCCGGTTCCTCTTAAATTACAGGCTCGCTATCGCTCGCCAGGATAAAATTGACACCCGAATGACACGAAAGGTCTTAATATGGGGTGAAAGTTCTTAAAATCGCTAAACTAATGGGGCAAACGTTTTATAATATCAAAAGCAATGGGGCTAAACATGAGGGAGAAATGGGTCAAAGAAAAAAATCCCTCAAGTGGAGATCTCCCCTTAAGGACCCAAAGTGCAAATAAAATCTACGGAAGTTCAACGATCAGAACCAGGTACCCCCCCCAGAAACTAGGACCCCCCCCCAGAAACTAAAATTAAACTCTACGGGAATCCAAACCATCAAACCATAACCCACAATCAAGAACACTCGGAGAAATCACGTGAAACAGCAGATGAGGAGGTCGTAACCCACAGATTGAGAGCGGACACCCCCCACCGTGATAATGTGTCCTCTCGGGCGGGCGGGGTTAAGGGGAGATTTCCACCGGGAGTATTTTTTTCTGAACCTCTTTCTCCCTCATGTTTAGCCCCATTGCTTTTGAGATTTTAAGACGTTCGCCCTAGTAGTTTTGACATTTTAAGACATTTTGCCCCATTTCTGTCAATTTTAAGACCTTTCGTGCCATTAAGGTGTCGATTTTTTCCTGGCGAGCGATAGCGAGCCTGTAATTTAAGAGCAACAGGCCTCCGGCCGGGACATTTTTCTACCGAAAAATGTACAAATTTATCTTGAAAGGGGGTCTAGGGGGTGTAATTTTAAGCTTGATGAAAACGTAGGGAACAAACTAAATACCTCCCCTTAAAGGGACACTTGACTGCTTCTTTGGCCTATACATTCATTCATTCATAAATTCTTAGCTTCCTCGCTAGACATCCCTCAAACTTAGAAAAACATCCCCTAGACACCCCCCTCAAGATAAATTGGTACATTTTTCGGTACCGGCCAAAGTCCGGTTCCTCTTACAATTACAGGCTCGCTATCGCTCGCCAGGAAAAATATCAACACCGGCGAAGCCGGATTTCTCCATACAATGCTGGCTCGCTATCGCTCGCCAGGAAGAAAACGACACCTAGATGGGGATAAACGTCTTAAAACAGTTGGCTGAATGGGGCCGAATGGATACAAGCCAGGAAAAGAGAGAAAAGGAGAGAAAGATGAAGAAAAAAAACGGTGACCCCCTTAAACACAGACTCTCCAATCTTTTCACAGTGACCACCATTTCCAGTGTCGATTATATATTCATATAATCGACTCCAAAACTTACACATTTCCAGATCTGACATTTATTACTGTTAAAGGCTATTTGTGTGATAATGTGAGTGTGTGTGTGGGTGTATGTGTGTGTGTGAGAGAGAGATTGAGAGTGTGTGTGTGTGTGTGTGTGTGTGTGTGTGTGTGTGTGTGTGTGTGTGTGTGTGTGTGTGTGTGTGTGTGTGTGTGTGTGTGTGTGTGTGTGTGTGTGTGTGTGTGTGAGAGAGAGAGAGAGAGCGCGACGGTAGTGCAACTTGGCTGACCTTTCAAATACATATAATTCTCAGACTCGTGCATTATTGTGAACATTATGTTGATATGTTTAGTGGTATGCTCCCTGGAATTATGATGATCATTTATGCTCCCTGGAATTATGATGATCATTTATGCTCCCTGGAATTATGATGATCATTTATGCTCCCTGGAATTATGATGATCATTTATGCTCCCTGGAATTATGATCATTTATGCTCCCTGGAATTATGCTCATCTATTTAGTGGTATGCTCCCTGGAATTATGATGATCTCTTATGCTCCCTAGAATTATGCTCATTTATTTAGTGGTATGTTCTCCTGTTTAGTGGTATGCTCCCTGGAAATATGCTGATCTGTTTAGTGGTATGCTCCCTGGAATTATGCTCTCCTGTTTAATGGTATGCTCCCTAAAATTATGCTCTCCTGTTTAGTGGTGTGCTCCCTGGAATTATGCTCTCCTGTATAGTGGTATGCTCCCTGGAATTATAATAATCTGTTTAGTGGTGTGCTCCCTGGAATTATGCTCTCCTGTTTAGTGGTATGCTCCCTGGAATTATGCTCATCTGTTTAGTGGAAGGATGTGAGGTATATACTGTGTGTGTGTGTGTGTGTGTATATATATATATATATATATATATAATGCATAGGATCCCATAAAGAGATCTCAGCACCTCGGCTAGTAATAATATCCAATAATATAAAGCCGGTGAAGAGTAGGCCTATGGTACGGTACAGTCGCCCAAATAAGTCATGTCGAGGCACCGAGTATATTTCCATCAATAATTGGTACCAGCACTATCTAAGCATCAATTCATCGCTTCGAGTGCGACATAAAAACATGTTCCTATTCAACATCTGACCGACATTAATACAGCACACAGAGCGAGCCACGCGTAATGACAGCGGAGACAGGACTTACTTGGCCAACTGTAAATAATCTATGAGTGTGTTGCGGCCTGTTAAGGGGAGGTTTTTAGTGTGTTTCCTAGACTTCCATCAAGCTTGAAATTACACCCCCTTGACCCCCTTTCTAGATAAATTTGTACATTTTTCGGTAGAAAAATGTCCCGGCCGAAGGCCGATTCCTCTTAAATTGCAGGCTGGCTATCACTCTCCAGGAAAAAATCGACACCTAAATGGGACGAAAGGTCTTAAAAGTGACATAAATTGGGTGAAAGTTCTTAAAATCGCCAAACTAATAGGGCGAACGTCTTAAAATCTCAAAAGCAATGGGGCTAAACATGAGGGAGAAGGGGGTAAAGAAAAAATTCCCTTAAGTGGAAATCTCCCCTGAACACATCACCCCCACCTAGGCCTACACGGTAACAATAACATGGAACCTCTATCGGGGCCTAGCCAGTTTATACAGAGAGGTGATCAGACCCACCCTCTTCATCACTGGTTGTATCATCACTATGTTTTGTCCACCAACCAACTTCACACCAAAACTCAATCAATGAAATCAACAAATACATGTGGCACTCCGAGGACCCGAACCCAGGACACTCACATCGAAATTCCGCGCACTATGCATTGCGCTATCAAGACAGTTAAAGAAATATGGACAAGCCTACGATTTATTCTGCAGTTTGGATTCCTTCATATTAATCTGAGCATGTACATATATTCCAACTGTGTTATGGTAGCCTAATATATGGACGAATGGAAGGAGTAATTAATGGGGCACTTAAGGGGAGGTTTTTAGTGTGTTCCCTTGACCTCCATCAAGCTTAAAATTACACTCCCTAGACCCCCTTTCAAGATAAATTTGTACATTTTTCGGTAGAAAAATGTCCCGGCCGAAGGCCGGTTCCTCTTAAATTACAGGCTCGCTATCGCTCGCCAGGAAAAAATCGACACCTAAATGGCACGAAAGGTCTTAAAATTGACAGAAATGGGTCGAAAGTTCTTAAAATCGCCAAACTAATGGGTCGAACATCTTAAAATATCAAAAGCAATGGGGCTAAACATGAGGGAGAAAGGGGTCCAGAAAAAAAAAATCCCTCAAGTGGAAATCTCCCCTTAACCCTTAGGACGGCCTCGCTATAAATTGCTCCTGAACTCATAGGCTCATATTGTTCCTGATCTCATATGAGCCGGTGGGACTTCTATATAATGGGAAGACCTGGCAGACCCTTCCCAAATGGTAGAAATATTACTTGATTAGTCTGATCGGTAAAAGGGCTAGAACAAATGGGCTGTACATTTCCACACCTATTCCCTGGCCGACCCTTCCCAAATGGTAGAAATATGAGCTTGCTTAGTCTGATCGTTAAAAGGACTAGAGCAATTGGGCTGTAAATTTCCACACCTATTCCCTGGCAGACCCTTCCCAAATGGTAGAAATATGAGCTTGGTTAGTCTGATCGCTTGTGAGTTAGAGAGAGGTAAGAGGTTCAAGAGTTGTTTGGCCTATTTACTTTGAATAGGGTGTAGGAGATCTGTGTTTCCGTTGTTACACGTTAAGGGGGAGGTGGGTCGTTTTTCTGGTTCTCCCTTCTTCCTCATGTTTAGCCCCCATTAGTTTTCAGATTATAAGACGTGCGCACACCCATTAGTTTGGCGATTCTTAAGACCTTTCACCCCATTTCTTTGTCAATAATATGACTTTTCGTGTCATTTTGGTGTCGATTTTTTCCTGGCGATCGAAAGCGAGCCATGTTGTGTGGTGTGGGATGGTGTGTGTGTGTGTGTGGTGTGTTGTGTGTGGTGTGTGGTGTGTGTGTGTGTTGTGTGGTATGGTGTGGTGTGGTGTGGTGTGTGTGTGTGGTGTGGTGTGTGTGTGTGGTGTGGTGTGTGTGTGTGTTGTGTGGTGTGTGTGTGTGTTGTGTGGTATGGTGTGGTGGTTGTGTGGTTGGTGTGTGTGTGTGTGGTGTGGTGTGTGTGTGTGGTGTGGTGTGGTGTGGTGTGTGTGGTGTGGTGTGTGTGTTGTGTGGTGTGGTGTGGTGTGGTGTGTGTGTGTGTGTGTGTGTGGTGTGGTATGGTGTGTGTGTGTGTGTGTGTGTGTGTGGTGTGGTGTGGTGTGTGTGTGGTGTGGTGTGTGTGTGTGTGTGGTGTGTGTGTGTGGTGTGGTGTGGTGTGGTGTGGTGTGGTATGGTGTGTGTGTGTGTGGTGGTGTGTGGGCTGTGTGTGGTGTGGGGGGGTGTGTGTGGTGTGTGGTGTGGTATGGTGTGTGTGTGTGTGTGTGTGTGGTATGGTGTATGTGTGTATGTGTGTGTGTGTGTGGGTGGTATGGTGTGTGTGTGTGTGTGTGTGGTGTGTGTGGTGGTGTGGTGGTGTGGTGTGTGTGTGTGTGTGGTGTGGTGTGGTGTGGTGTGTGTGTGTGTGGTGTGTGTGTGTGTGGTGTGGTGTGGTGTGTGTGTGTGGTGTGGTGTGGTGTGTGGTGTGTGTGTGTGTGTGTGTGTGTGTGTGTGGTGTGTGTGTGTGTGTGTGTGTGTGGTGTGGTGTGGTGTGGTGTGGTGTGGTGTGGTGGTGTGTTGTGTGTGTGTGTGTGTGGTGTGGTGTGGTATGGTGGGTGTGTGTGTGTGTGTGTGTGTGTGTGTGTGTGTGTGGTGTGGTGTGTGTGTGTGTTGAGTGGTGTGGTATGGTGGGTGTGTGTTGTGTGGTGTGGTATGGTGTGTGTGGTGTGGTATGGTGTGTGTTGTGTGGTATGGTATGGTATGGTGTGGTGTGCGTGTTGTGGTGTGATGTCCGTGTGTGTTGTACGTGTGGTGTGTACGTGTGATGTGTGCGGTGTTTGTGTATGTATGTGTATGTGTGTGTGTACGTGTAGTGGTGTCGGGAGAGCAGAGAGCAGAGCCGCAGCAGTTATTTGAAGAGACAATTGGTAATATAGCAAATCCCGGCCCAGTCATCAATATGAAAACCATTCTACCAGTGTAATCCGCGCAGCTGCCAAGTTTCCTCATTACTCAAGGTTGGATGAGAGGGAGGAGAGAGAGAGAGGGACTGCTATATATACCTACCTCTAAACACACCATCATTCAGACATATTAACATTAGTCAGCCATCATCAGCCATCACCGTAATGCCGTGTATAGAACAAATAAGTTAGCGGTAGATGTGGCAGCGCTGGGCTAATCGATATCGGCGCAGCTCTCCTCTTGCATTCAGTTAGGGCTGAAGCGCAACCTTCACCACCGGCCGCTCATGGCTCTGACTTCAGCTTCACTATAATTCATACACCTATATATCATAAACAAAATTGATGTTTATATATGAATGCACTTGTAATATGTTTTAGTTTAGGGATTTTACATCTTAAAATACGAGTTTATTTGAAAACTGTCTGCATCAGTCTCCCCGGAGGTGAACCCCAACACTGAAATCAATAGGTTGAGGCGCGCATGCGCAGCGAGGGGAAGCTGGGGGTCAAGCGACTATGGTTCCCCTCTCAGACTGGTGTGTGGCCATCATACTGCCTGCCCACTGCTCCCCTAACCCATCTATCTGTGTCCCTCTCTCACCCCTCAACACCCCGCCCGATATAGTCCCTCTCCCTCTCTGGTGGTCCCCTTAGCCCTCGCTCTCACCCCTCAGCACCCCGCCCGATACAGCCCCTAGCCCCTCTCTCAGCCCTCACCCCGCCCGATACAGTCCCTAGCCCCTCTCTCTGGTGGTCCCTTTAGCCCTCTCTCTCACCCCTCACCAGCCCTCAGCACCCTGCCCGATACAGTCCCTCGCCCCTCACCCCGCCCGATACAGTCCCTAGCCCCTGGTGGTCCCCTTAAGCCCTCTCTCACACCCTATCCCGCCCTGCCCTGCCCCGCCCCGTACCGTACCGGCCGCCCCGCTGCAGCTGCCGCCCGCCGTCCGACTCCTACCAGCGGCCGCCCCATCATGGCAGTCAACGGGCGGGGCCGGAGTGGCCTAGTGGTGCAGGGTGACCGGCCCCTCCTCCACCACCACCAAGAAGAAGACGAAGAAGAAGAAGAAGAAGAAGTAGAAGAAGAAAAGGAGGAGGAGGAAAAAGAAGAGGAGGAGGAGGAAGACGAAGACGAAGAAGAACCACCACCAGACACCAGGGGCCGTACCACCACAACATGAAGAAGAAAGAAAGAAGAAGAAGAAGAAGAAGAAGAAGGACGAGAAAGAGAAGGAGGATATAGGTCAAGGCAACAAGGCATCACCCTACTGACGGTGGCGGTGGTGGTGTAGCTTACATCACCACCACCACCACCACACCACCACCAACACCAACACCACCACCACAATTAAAGGTAAGCAACCAATATTCCCTACCTTGACTCTTGAGCGTACGTTGGCCAAATAAATTGCAGCGTTATGATCGCTGTCTGCGGTAATAAAGTCTGTCAGATGTTGAATAGGGCGTGTGAAGATAGGAACATGTTTGTATATCTCACTCGAAACGAAGAATTTATGCTTAGATTGTCTGTCGGATGTTGAATAGGGCGTGTGAAGATAGGAACATGTTTGTATATCTCACTCGAAACGAAGAATTTATGCTTAGAATGTCTGTCGGATGTTGAATAGGGCGTGTGAAGATAGGAACATGTTTCTATATCTCACTCGAAACGAAGAATTTATGCTTTGAATGTCTGTCGGATGTTGAATAGGGTGTGTGAAGATAGGAACATGTTTCTATATCTCACTCGAAACGAAGAATTTATGCTTAGAATGTCTGTCAGATGTTGAATAGGGTGTGTGAAGATAGGAACATGTTTGTATATCTCACTCGAAACGAAGAATGTAAGCTTAGATAGCGCTGATACCAATTATTGATCGAAATATACTTGGTGCCGCGACATGACTTATTTGGCCGACTGTACTTAACCCCTTCTACATTCTGGCTTCTGTTAGACGACTTTATTCAGTTTAGAAAGGGCCTCCAGCGATTAATAGGCTTCGATCCATCTCACTTAACCCTCTTTACTACTTCCGATCCTTCTAAAGGGAGCCCACCTCGCTTTTTTTTATCTTACTCCCCTTCTCTCTTTGGCTTGTATCCATTCGGCCCCATTCAGCCTACTGTTTTAAGACGTTTACCCCCATCCAGGTATCAATATTTTCCTGGCGAGCGGTAGCGAGCCAGCATATATATATTTTTGTTTTGACAGCTAGCTAAATTTGTACATTTTTCGATAGAAAAATGTCTCCGGCGAAGCCGGATTTCTCCATACAATAATGGCTCGCTATCGCTCGCCAGGAAAATATCGACACCTGGATGGGGATAAACGTCTTAAAACAGTTGGCTGAATGGGGCCGAATGGATACAAGCCAAAGAGAGAGGGAGAGAAAGCGAAAACAAGCGAGGTGGGCCCCATTAAACTTCACTCCATCGTCTAAAATATAATACAAATAAAATACAAAAGACCTCGCCGGTACAGAAGGGGTTAAGGGGAGATGGGTCCTTTTTCTGGCCCCCCTGATCACTCATGTTTAGCCCCATTAGTCTTCAGATTATAAGATGTTCGCCCCATGTTAGGCGATTTTATGACCTTTCGTCCCATTTAATTGTTAATATTAAGACTTTTCGTGTCATTTAGGTGTCGATTTTTTCCTGGCGAGCGATAGCGAGCCTGTAATTTAAAAGAAATTGGCCTTCGGCCGGGACATTTTTCTATCGAAAAATGTAGGCTACAAATTTATCTTGAAGGAGGATCTTCGGCGGGTGTTTTTTTTTAAGCTTGATGGAGGTCTAGGGATATATATATATATATATATATATATATATATATATATATATATATATATATATATATATATATATATATTGAGTATATATCACAAATACACGTGAGCCACTAAATGTTTCTAATCTCTCAGTGGGGTTCCAACCGCCGACCTTCAGGACGATAGTTGAAAGTTGATAGTTGATTAAAGCGTCGGCTATCGTCCTGAAGGTCGGCGGTTCGAACCCCACCGAGAGATTATAAATATATATATATATATATATATATATAATTTATTGTCATACATCCTTCGCCGCATATTACCTCGCCAAACCGGGTTGAAGGGAAGGTTTTTAGTTGATTCCCTAGACTTCCATCAAGCTTAAAATTACTCCCCCTTGACCCCCTTTCAAGATAAATTTGTACATTTTTCGGTAGAAAAATGTACCGTCCGAAGGCCGGTTCCCCTTAAATTACAGGCTCGCTATCGCTCGCCAGGAAAAAATCGACACCTAAATGGCACGAATGGTCTTAAAATTGACAGAAATGGGGCGAGGGTTCTTAAAATCGCCAAACTAATGGGGCAAGCGTCTTTAAATCTCACAAGCAATGGGGCTAAACATGAGGGAGAAGGAAGTTCGAAAAAAAATCCCTCCAGTGGAAACCTCCCCTTAACCCGTGCGATGTTCGGCAACTAATTTTCTCGGCTTTGTGGCTACTGTTGAACGATTTTGTGCGGCTTAGGAAGGGTGTGTGTGGCAGTCAGGGTGGGGGGTGGGGGTTAAGGGGAGATTTCCACCTGGAGGATTTTTTTTCTGAACCTCTTTCTCCCTCAGGTTTAGCCCCATTGCTTGTGAGATTTAAAGACGCTTGCCCCATTAGTTTGGCGATTTTAAGAACCCTCGCCCCATTTCTGTCAATTTTAAGACCATTCGTGCCATTTAGGTGTCGATTTTTTCCTGGCGAGCGATAGCGAGCCTGTAATTTAAGGGGAACCGGCCTTCGGCCGGGACATTTTTCTACCAAAAAATGTACAAATTTATCTTGAAAGGGGGTCAAGGGGGAGTAATTTTAAGCTTGATGGAAGTCTAGGGAATCCACTAAAAACCTCCCCTTAATTGAGATACTCGGTACACGCTTTTTTATGCCCGCAGATCCTTCCTAAGCTGAATAGAATCGTCTGATGGTAGCCACAATAAACTGGCCCCAAACGCGGCAAGGGGTCTAATCTTTGATCTTGGCTAGCAGTAGACGATATGATTATGGAGGGGGGGGGGTCACCGGCTTTTTTTTGTTTTTTTATCTTTCTCTCCTTTTTTCGCTTTCCATGGCTTGGTATCAATTCGGCCCCATTTAGCCAACTATTTTAAGACGTTTACCAACATCCAAGTGCCCATTTCTTCCTGGCGAGCGATAGCGAGCCAGCATTGTATGGCGAAAACCGGCTTCGCCGGAGACATTTTTCTATCGAAAAATGTACAAATTTAGCTTGCTGTCAAAACAAATATATATATATATGTTGGCTCGCTACCGCTCGCCAGGAAAATATTGACACCTGGATGGGGGTAAACGTCTTAAAACAGTAGGCTGAATGGGGCCGAATGAATACAAGCCAAAGAGAGAGGGAGAGAAAGAGAGAACAAAGCGAGGTGGGCTCCCTTAAGGGGTGATGAGCTTTTATATTTGCTCATTTAAGTCTATTGTTAACCATGTTTCTAGTTTCCTCCCAAAACCTCCATCGAACTTTGAAAAAAAAAAAAACACTCGCCCTCTCCTTCAAGATAAATTTGTACATTTTTCGATAGCAAAATGTCCCGGCCCAATGCCGGTTCCTTTTAAATTACAGGCTCGCTATCGCTCGCCAGGAAACATTCGACACCTAAATGAGCCAAAAAGTCTTAATATTGACCACAAAATGGGGCGAAAGGCCTTTTAACCGCCAAACTAATGGGCCGAACATCCTCTAACCTCAAAACTAATGGGGCCAAACATGAGGAAGAAGGCCAGAAAAACGCCCCATGTCTCCTTATTAAGCTTACGAAGGCCCTGTGGGAATAATGACTAAACCATGACCACCTCCCCTTTTTGAGCCCCGAGGTCTTTCCCAAGCTGAACAAAAGTCGTTTAGTGCTAGCCAGAATTATGGAGAGGGTTTCACCGGAGATTTTAGAGGTCTCTCACTTTTAAGGGGAGATATCCACTCGAGGGATTTTTTTTTCTTGACTCCGTTCTCCCTCATGTTTAGCCCCATTGCTTTTCTAATTTTAAGACGTTTGCCCCATTATTTTGACGATTATTTAAGAACTTTCGCCCCATTTCTGTCAATTTTAAGACCTTTCGTGCCATTTAGGTGTCGATTTTATCCTGGCGAGCGATAGCGAGCCTGTAATATAAGAGGAACCGGCTTTCAGCCGGGACATTTTTCTACCGAAAAATGTACAAATTTATCTTGAAAGGGGCTCAAGGGGGTGAAATTTTAAGATTGCTGGAGGAGTAGAAAACAAACTAAAAACCTCCCCTTAACCCCTTCTGTACCGGCGAGTTCTTTTTAATTATATTCTTTCGCCCCATTTCTTTGTCAATATTTTAAGACCTTGCGCCCCATTTCTTTGTCAATATTTTAAGACCTTGCGCCCCATTTCTTTGTCAATATTTTAAGACCTTTCGACCCATTTCTTCGTCAATATTTTTAGACCTTTCGCCCCATTTCTTCGTCAATATTCAGACCTTTCGTGCTATTTAGGTGTCGATTTTTACCCTGGCGAACGATAGTGAGCCTGTAATGTTGGAAGAACCGGCCTTCGGCCGGGAAATTTTCCTACCGAAAAATTTACAAATTAATCTAGAAGGGGGATCTAATGGATGTTTTTTTTTTAATTTGATGGAGGTCTAGGGAGGAAACTAGAAAAATAATGAATACATGCAAATATCGCCCAAAAAGTGAACCATCCCCCCTTAAGTGAGACAGTTCGAAGCCTGTTTATCGTTGGAGGCCCTTTTTAAACTGAATCAAATCGTCTAATAGTAGCCCGAGTGTAATGAAGAAGGGGCGTCATCGGCACAGAGAGGGTTAATCCACCTGGGACGCGCCTTCTGCGGGTGTTAAGGGGAGGAAGTTGGTTTTGTTCGAGTCCTCCTCCTCCCTCATGTTTAGCCCAATTCGTTATGAGATTACAAGATATTCGCCCCATTAGTTTGGCGATTTTCAGACCTTTTGTCCCATTTCTTTGCCAATATGAAGACCTTTCGTGCCATTTATGTGTCGATTTTATTCCTGGGGAGCGATAGCGAGCCTGTATTTGAAGAAGAATCGGCCTTCGGCCGGGATATTTTTCTACCAAAAAATGTACAAATACAAATACAAAGTCTTGTGGGTGTTTTTTTTAAGTTTGATAGAGGTTTAGAGAGCAAACTAAACCCCTTCCTTAAACCATTGAGCCGAACCAGTAAATTATGCTGCACAATACCGTCTGAGCTCACTTAATATAGGTCCGTATTCCTAGACAAAACAAATCTAGGTCCGTATTCCTAGACAAAAACAAAATCTAGGTCCGTATTCCTAGACAAAAACAAAATATAGGTCCGTATTCCTAGACAAAAACAATATATAGGTCCGTATTCCTAGACAAAACAAATCTAGGTCCGTATTCCTAGACAAAAACAAAATATAGGTCCGTATTCCTAGATAAACAAATATAGGTCCGTATTCCTAGACAAAAACAAAATATAGGTCCGTATTCCTAGACAAAAACAAAATATAGGTCCGTATTCCTAGACAAAACAAATATAGGTCCGTATTCCTAGACAAAAACAAAATATAGGTCCGTATTCCTAGATAAACAAATATAGGTCCGTATTCCTAGACAAAAACAAAATATAGGTCCGTATTCCTAGACAAAAACAAAATATAGGTCCGTATTGCTAGACAAAACAAATATAGGGCCGTATTCCTAGACAAAAACAAAATATAGGTCCGTATTGCTAGACAAAACAAATATAGGTCCGTATTCCTAGATACAAACAAAATCTAGGTCCGTATTCCTAGACAAAACAAATATAGGTCCGTATTCCTAGACAAAACAAATATAGGTTCGTATTCTTAAACAAAAACAAAATATAGGTCCGTATTCCTAGATAATAATATAGTTACGTATTCCTGGATAAATATATAGGTCCGTATTCCTATTGTCTAGGGTGTCTCAGCATTCTTAAATAGGTCTGGATTAATTTGAAACCGTATACACGCTAACCATGTAATATATATATATATATATATATATATACTGTACACACGTATTTTAAACTTTATTCTGCTTACAATTAAACGATATTATTCACTTTAAAAATGGCCTCCAAAACAATTAACAAGA
>CM064563.1:27230834-27251573 GCA_032716605.1 Paralithodes platypus
TTTTAAGAGGAACCGGCCTTTGGCCGGTAAATTTTTCTACCGAAAAATGTACACATTTATCTTGAAGGGGGGGTCTATGGGGTGCTTTTCTAAGCTTGATGGAGGTCTAGGGGGTGTTTTTCTAAGCTTGATGGAGGTCTAGGGGTGTTTTTCTAAGCTTGATGGAGGTCTAGGGGGTGTTTTTCTAAGCTTGATGGAGGTCTAGGGGGTGTTTTTCTAAGCTTGATGGAGGTCTAGGGGGTGTTTTTCTAAGCTTGATGGAGGTCTAGGGGGTGTTTTTCTAAGCTTGATGGAGGTCTAGGGGGTGTTTTTCTAAGCTTGATGGAGGTCTAGGGGGTGTTTTTCTAAGCTTGATGGAGGTCTAGGGGGTGTTTTTCTAAGCTTGATGGAGGTCTAGGGGGGTGTTTTTCTAAGCTTGATGGAGGTCTAGGGGGTGTTTTTCTAAGCTTGATGGAGGTCTAGGGGGTGTTTTTCTAAGCTTGATGGAGGTCTAGGGGGTGTTTTTCTAAGCTTGATGGAGGTCTAGGGGGGTTTTTTCTAAGCTTGATGGAGGTCTAGGGGGTGTTTTTCTAAGCTTGATGGAGGTCTAGCGAGGAAACTCAGAAATAAATGAATTAATAGGAAAAACAAAAACAAAAACGGCCCATATCCCCTTAAGGCGGGTGACCTGCTTTTTGTTATTTCTCTCCTGTTCTCTCTTTCTCTGGCTTGTATCCATTCGGCCCCATTCAGCCAACTATTTTAAGACGTTTATCCCCATCTAGGGGTTGATTTCTTCCTGGCGAGCGATAGCGAGCCAGCATTATATGAAGAAATTCGGCTTCGCCGGAGACATTTTTCTATCGAAAAATGTACAAATTTAGCCTGCTGTCAAACAAAAATAAAAAATATGCTGGCTCGCTACCGCTCACCAGTAAACAATTGACACCTGGATGGGGATAAACGTCTTAAAACAGTAGGCTGAACGGGGCCAAATGGATACAAGCCAGAGAAAGATAGAAAAGGACAGAACAAAAACAGGTCACCCCCCTTAACCCCTTCAGTACCGGTGACCTCCTTTATATTATAGTCTGGCCACTATTACACGATTGTATTAAGGGGAGATCTCCACTTGAGGGATTTTTTTCTTGACCCCTTTCTCCCTCATGTTTAGCCCCATTGCTTTTGACATTATAAAACGTTTGCCCCATTAGTTTAGCGATTTTAAGAACTTTCACCCCATATTAAGACCTTTCGTGCCATTCAGGTGTCGATTTTATCCTGGAGACCGATAGCGAGCCTTTAATTTAAGAAGAACCGGCCTTCGGCCGGAACATTTTTCTACCGAAAAATGTACAAATTTGTCTTGAAAGGGACTCAAGGGGGTGTAATTTTAAGCTTGATGGAGGTCTAGGGAACAAACTAAATACCTTCCCTTAAGCTTAGGAAGGACCTCTACCGATTAAAAGGCTGCAAACTCTCTCGATTAATCCTTTTAGCTACTATACATCCTTCCTAAGCTTCATAAAAACCGTCTAAATATAGCTGGTATAAAATAAAAAAAGACGTCGCCGGTACAGAAGGGGTTAAGGGGGCTTTTAGTAAACACAATACAGGTGTGAGTTAAAGGTGAAGGGGTGAGGGGTGGGTGTGGCCGGTCGCGGGGGGGGGGGTATTTTCAGGTAGAGGTAGTGTGGTTGTGGTGGTAGTGGTGATGGTTGTAGTAGTTGTGGTATTGGTAGTAGTGGTTGTGGTATTGGTAGTAGTGGTTGTGGTAGTGGTAGTGGTGTGAGGGGTGGTTATGTTCAGGTGGTGGTGGTAGTTGTGGTAGTAGTGATTGTGGTAGGTGTGAGGGGTAATTATGTTCAAATAGTGGTACTAGTGGTTGTGGGAGGTGGTAGTGGCAGTGGTGACAGTGGGGAGAGCAGTGGTAGTGGTGATAGTTGGGGTAATAGTGGTAGTGGTAGGTGGTGGTTGTGGTGACAGTGGTAGTGGTGGTAGCTAGGGTAATAGTGGTAGTGGTAGGTGGTGGTTGTGGTGATAGTTAGGGTAATAGTGGTGGTGGTGGTGGTGGTTGTGGTAGTGGTGACAGTGGGTAGAAAAGTGGTATAATAGTGGTAGTTAGGGTAATAGTAGTAGTGGTGGTGGTAGGGCTATAATTAGGGTGTCGGTGGTAGGAATGATAGAGCAATAAATATTATGTTAGTTGTGTAATAACCGCTCTCGTATTGGTGGTGATAGTGGTGGTGGTGGTGATAGTAGTGGTGGTGGTGGTGGTGGTGATAGTAGTGGTGGTGATAGTGGTAGTGTTGCGGTAATAATTTAAGGTGTTGGCTATGTGGTAATCATGGTGGTGATAGTGGTGATGGTGATAGTGGTGATGGTGGTGGTGATTGGGGTGGTGTTGCAGTAATAATTTAAGGTGTTGACTGCGGTAATCATGGTGGTGGTGGTGGTGTACATGCGGTAATCAAGGTAACATTGGTGATACGGTAGAGATAATGGTGATGATGGTGGTGATAGTAGGTGATACGATAGAGGGGTAATCATAATCCCGGTAACATAACACCAATTCACTGAGAAGGAAATAATATACTTTTTTCCACCAATCCTAGGACACTCACATCGAAATTCCGCGCATTATGCATTACGCTATCAATCTCCTTGTATTTTCTGGCTATTATAAGACGATTTCATTCATATACGAAAGAATATATATATATATTTGCTTTTTATGTGAGTGAGGGAGACAAAAGGCGGAACTGCCTGTAGCGAGTGCCTCCCCCAGAGTTGAAAGAGTGACAGGGCCAAAATCAAGGGACGCTCGAGCTAAAACGCCTGGCCACACGGAGTTTGAAGTAATTTAAGGGGAGATTTCCACTTGAGGGATTTTTTACTGAACTCCTTTCTCATTCAGGTTTAGCCCCATTGATTTTGAGATTTTAAGATGTTCGCCCCATTAGTTTGGCGATTTTAGGAACTTTCGACCCATTTCTGTCAATTTTAAGATCTTTCGTGTCATTTAGGGGTCAATTTTTTCCTGGCGAACGATAACGAACCTGTAATTTAAGAGGAACCGGCCTTCGGCCGGGAATTTTTTCTACCGAAAAATGTACAAATTTAGCTTGAAAGAGGGTCTAGAGGGTGTAATTTTAAGCTTGATGGAATTCTAGGGAACAAACTAGAAACCTCCCCTTAAGTCATAGGAAGTGAGAAAGACTGATTCTGGGAGAGTTCCAGAGTTCAGCTGTTGAGTAGAAGAAAGACTGAGAATATGGCACGTAAGTCAGATGATTAATTCAAATAGCGGTAGTCTATTTTACTCTGTCAATTCCCACAGATCCTTCCTAAGCTGTATAAAATCGTCTAATTAAAGCCAGAATTAAGTTTGTATTCTTTCAACCACACACACACACACACACACACACACACACACACACACACACACACATACACCAACGCACACACACACACACACACAGACGAGAGGTACGGAAAAGAAGTATCTGACGAAGAATTAACACACACACATACCAACACACACACAACACACACACCAACGCACACACACACACAAACACTCCCCACCCTCCCAACAGCACACACACACACACACACACACAACACACACCCACACACACACCCACACCCACACACACAGGCTAAGGATGGTCATCATTAGCTCACTCCCCCGACATACAATACTGAAGCAAAGATTTTCCCTGGAATATTAAGGGAGCCCATCTCGCTTTTTGTCTCTTTCTCTCCCTCTCTCTTTGGTTTGTATTCATTCGGCCCCATTCAGCCTACTGTTTTAAGACGTTTACCCCCATCCAGGTGTCAATATTTTCCAGCATATATATCATTTTGTTTTGACAGCAAGCTAAATTTGTAGATAGGAAAATGTCTCCGGCGAAGCCGGATTTCTCCATACAATGCTGGCTCGCTATCGCTCACCAGGAAGAAATCGACACCTGGATGGGGTTAAACGTCTTAAAATAGTAGGCTGAATGGGACCGAATGGATACAAGCCAAAGAGAGAGAGAGAGAAAGAGAAAAAGGCGAGGTGGGCCCCTTAACCTCTTCAGTACCAGCGACGTCCTTATAACAATATTTTGGCTACAATTAAATTATTTTATTCAGTTTAAAAAGTGCCTCCAACAACCCTTTTTACCCTTTTTAACCCTTTTTAAAATGCGGGGAAGAGCAAGGTTATGGTCTTCGAAAGGGGTGAAGTCACAGAACGTGAGGTGAAGTTGAACGGTCAGGCTATGGAGATCGTCAGCTCTTTTAAGTATCTGGGCAGTGTGTTGAGTAAAGATGGGACTAGGCCTATGGATGAGGAAGTGCGGGAGAGGGTGCAACAGGGGAAGAGGGTTGTAGGAACGTTGAAAGCAGTAACAAGAAATAGGGTGGTCAGTATGGAAGTGAAGAAGTCCTTGCATGACAGTGTGGTAATCCCGACACTAACTTACGGAAGCGAAGCATGGACGTTCGGGAAGAGACTCAGACCAAGAGTGAGAGCGGTGGAAATGAGTTACTTGAGAAGTGCGTGAGGAGTTACATGGAGGGATAGACAGACGAATGAGGAAGTAAGAAGGAGGTGTGGTGTGGAGGTAGATGTGCTGGAAAGTGTGAAAAGGAACAACTTGAGATGGTTCGGCCGTATGGAACGTATGGAAAGCGAGAGAATGACTAAGAGGGTGTACGAGAGCGAGGTGGAGGGAGAGGTAGACCGAGTGAGAGGTGGAAGGATGGAGTGAGGAAGTACATGAACGTATGGAAAGCGAGAGAATGACTAAGAGGGTGTACGAGAGCGAGGTGGAGGGACAGAGAGGGAGAGGTAGACCGAGTGAGAGGTGGAAGGATGGAGTGAGGAAGTACATGAATGAAGGCGGTGCTGGTTGGGAGGAGGGGCGTCAATAGATAGACAGATAGACTAGCACAGAGCCTTCACAAACTGCACAATAGGAAGAATAACTTTAAGGCGGGTGACCTGCTTTTTGTTGTTTCTGTCCTTCTATCTCTTTCTCTGGCTTGTATCCATTCGGCCCCATTCAGCCAACTATTTTAAGACGTTTATCCCCATCTAGGTGTCGATTTCTTCCTGGCGAGCGATAGCGAGCCAGCATTATATGAAGAAATCCGGCTTCGCCGGAGACATTTTTCTATCGAAAAATGTACAAATTTAGCCTGCTGTCAAACAAAAATAAAAAATATGCTGGCTCGCTACTCCGCTCACCAGTAAAACATTGACACCTGGATGGGGATAAACGTCTTAAAACAGTAGGCTGAATGGGGCCAAATGGATACAAGCCAAAGAAAGATAGAAAAGGACAGAACAACAACAGGTCACCCCCCTTAAAACAAAAACAGGTCACCCCCCCCATCCTTAAAAAGACCCAGCCGCCGGTACAGAGGAGGGGGGGTTAATATTTAATGAACTCAGCAACATAGTTTTCCCGGCGTGACCGGTAGATGTCCCCCCCCCCCCCCCTCCCCCCCCATCAAGTAAGGGGATGTTTACGGTGGTGTTTTGATACACATATTTTTCTAGTTATAGGTCGCGCCATCGAGCTTGACAATCATCTGGACCCCCTTAATGAAGCTTAGGAAGGATCTATGAAGGAGCTAAAAGGAGTATATGTGACCGTATATATGTGACCGTATAATGTGACCGTATATGTGACCGTATATGTGACCGTATACGTGACCATATACGTGACCGTATATGTGACCGTATATGTGACCGTATATGTGACCGTATATGTGACCTTATATGTGACCTTATGTGACCGTATATGTGACCTTACGTGACCGTATATGTGACCGTATATGTGACCATATATGTGACCTTATGTGACCATATATGTGACCGTATATGTGACCGTATAATGCGACCGTATGTGACCGTATAATTATGTGACCGTACACCTGTTCCAAATAAGTAGGCCATACCTCTTGAACCTTAAGGGGAGACGAGTCGCTTTTCTAGACCACCTTCTCCCTCATCTTTAGCCCCATTAGTTTGGCGATTTTATGAACTTTCGCCCCATTTCTGTCAATTTTAAGACCTTTCCTGCCAATTAGGTCTCGATTTTTTTCCTGGCGAGCGATAGCGAGCCTGTAATTTAAGAGGAATCGGCCTTCGGTCAGGAAATTTTTCTACCGAAAAATGTACACATTTATCTTGAAAGGGGGTCTAGGGGGCTTCATTTTAAGCTTGATGGAGGTCTAGCGAGGAAACTAGAAAAATAATAAATACATTTTTTTTTTTACAAAAAGTGAAGGACCTCCCCGGCAATACTCGGTTTAGGGGTCTATTAATTAATTTATTAATTTAGTTTTTAGTTTCCTCGCTAGACCTCCATCAAGCTTAGAAAACACTCCCTAGACCCCCCTTCAAGATAGATTTGTACATTTTTCGATAGAAAAATGTCCCGGCCGAAGGCCGATTCCTCTTAATATTACAGGCTCGCTATCGCTCGCCAGGAAAAAATCGACACCTGAATGGCACGAAAGGTCTTGAAATTGACAACGAAATGGGGCGAAAGGTATTAAAATCGCCAAACTAATGAAAGGAACGTCTTCAAATGTCAAAAAACTAATATGCTAAACATGAGGGAGAAGGGGGTCCAGAAAAAGCGAGTAGTACCCCCTTAACCTCTATCAGTCACAAACGACTAGAGAAAACGAGCTAATATTTCAACCATTTGGGAAGGGTCAGCCGGGAAATAGGTGTGGAAATTGACAGCCCATTTGCTCGAACCTTCTCTCACTCACTCTCTCACTCACTCACTCACTCACTCACTCACTCACTCACTCACTCACTCACTCACTCACTCACTCTCTCTCTCTCTCTCTCTCTCTCGGCACACACACAAAAGACCTCCCTCCCCCTCTCTGTATACCAAGGGTGGCCCACACTCGGTCACAACATGGGAGGGGGGGAGGGGGGGGGGGGTGCGTACTTGCTTAACCCCTTCCGTACCGGCGCTGATAATGTTCCGGGTGGGGTGTTCCGAGTTCGAATCCCGGCGAGGACCCATAATATGCTTTCATTTTTATAGTTTATTCAAGTACATTGGGGGGGGGGGGGTTTTCCCATGGATGATTAATATTAACCCTTTCAAGCTCCAATACGCATTTCTGTCCTGCTTTCTGGTTAATTATTAGACGATTTTATTCAGCTTAGGAAGGGTGTATATGGAAGTCAGAGGGTTGATGGGGAGAGTCTTTATAACCCTTTTAATACCCACAGATCCTTCCTAAGCTGCATAAAACCGTCTAATGATAGCCACAATAAACTGCTAAAACGCGTCAGAGCTTCAAGGGGTTAAGAACGGGGTGTTACCTTAAGGGGAGATTTCCACTTGAGGGATGTTTTTCTTGACTCCCTTCTCCCTCATGTTTAGCCCCATTGTTTTTTATATTATAAAACGTTCGCCCCATTAGTTTAGCGATTTTAAGAACTTTCACCCCATATTAAGACCTTTCGTGCCATTCAGGTGTCGATTTTATCCTGGCGAGCGATAGCGAGCCTGTAATTTAAGAGGAACCGGCCTTGGGCCGGGAAATTTTTCTACCGAAAAATGTACAAATTTATCTTGTAAGGGACTCAAGGGGGTATAATTTTAAGCTTGATGGAGGCCTAGGGAA
This sequence comes from Paralithodes platypus, assembly GCA_032716605.1. Taxonomy (NCBI): domain Eukaryota; kingdom Metazoa; phylum Arthropoda; class Malacostraca; order Decapoda; family Lithodidae; genus Paralithodes; species Paralithodes platypus. The sequence goes on from CM064563.1 coordinate 27,238,473, forward strand.
CAAACTAAATACCTCCCCTTAATGCTAGCTATATATTTAGACAGGTTGGTGGTGCAGCTTCGCAAGGATGTGTGTGTGGTCGGGTTGAGGGGGAGATAGTTCGAATTAAGCCTGTTGGTTGCGAGAGGCCCTTTTCTGAACTCAACCAAATCGTCTTAACAGTAACGGTAGTCTCTTTCTCTCTCTCTCTTTGGCTTGTATCCATTCGGCCCCATTCAGCCTACTGTTTTAAGACGTTTACCCCCCCCCAAAAAAAAAAATAAGAAAACAAAAATCCAGGTGTCAATATTTTCCTGGCGAGCGGTAGCGAGCCAGCATATATATATTTTTGTTTCGACAGCAAGCTAAATTTGTACATTTTTCGATAGCAAAATTTCTCCGGCGAAGCCGGATTTCTCCATACATTGCAAGGGAAGAAATCGACACCTGGATGGGGATAAACGTCTTAAAACAGTTGGCTGAATGGGGCCGAATGGATACAAGCCAGAGAAAGAGAGAAAAGGAGAGAAAGAAAAATAAAGCCGGTGACCCCCCTTAAGGGGGGATTTCCACTTGAGGGACTTTTTTCTTGACCCCTTTCTCCCTCATGTCTAGCCCCATTGCTTATGAGATTTTAAGACGTTTGCCTCATTAGTTTGGTGATTTTTAAGAATTTCCGCCCCATTTTGTCAATTTTAAGACCTTTCGTGCCATTTAGGTGTCGATTTTATCCTGGCGAGCGATAGCGAGCCTGTAATTTAAGAGTAATCGGCCTTCGGCCGGGACATTTTTCTACCCAAAAATTTACAAATTTATCTTGAAAGGGGGTCAAGGGGGTGAAATTTTAAGATTGCTGGAGGAGTAGGAAACAAACTAAAAACCTCCCCTTAATATATTTATAAAAGCATTACAGCCGTATTTTAGCTTGTCATTTGGCTATATATTGACGAATACGGCTCCAACTTCCCTATAGGCCAAAACTCGCAAGTGGTCATTTAAGAAACATATGTGCACAGATCTCCTTTGGCTTAAGGGGGGGGGGGGAAGTACTCGCTTTTTTCTGGACCCCCTTCTCCCTCATGTTTAGCGTATTAGTTTTGAGATTTTAAGACGTTCGTTCCGTTCGTTTGCCGATTTTGAGACCTTTCGCCTCATTTTTTTTCAATATTAAAACCTTTCGTGCTCTTTTGGTGTCTTTTTTTTCCTGGCGAGCGAAAGCGAGCCTCTAATTTTAGAAGGAACCGGCCTTCGGCCGGGAAATTTTTCTACCGAAAAATGTACAAATACTGTAATATCTTGAAAGGGGGTCTAGGGGGTGTTTTCTAAGCTTGATGGAGGTCTAGCGATAGGGGGTGTTTTCCTAAGCTTGATGGAGGTCTAGCGATAGGGGTTTTTTTTCTAAGCTTGATGGAGGTCTAGCGATAGGGGGTGTTTTTCTAAGCTTGATGGAGGTCTAGCGATAGGGGGTGTTTTTCTAAGCTTGATGGAGGTCTAGCGATAGGGGGTGTTTTTCTAAGCTTGATGGAGGTCTAGCGATAGGGGGTGTTTTTCTAAGCTTGATGGAGGTCTAGCGATAGGGGGGGTTTTTCTAAGCTTGATGGAGGTCTAGCGATAGGGTTTTTTTCTAAGCTTGATGGAGGTCTAGCGATAGGGGGTGTTTTTCTAAGCTTGATGGAGGTCTAGCGGTAGGGGGTGTTTTTCTAAGCTTGATGGAGGTCTAGCGATAGGGGGTGTTTTCCTAAGCTTGATGGAGGTCTAGCGATAGGGGGTGTTTTTCTAAGCTTGATGGAGGTCTAGCGATAGGGGGTGTTTTTCTAAGCTTGATGGAGGTCTAGCGATAGGGGGGGTTTTTCTAAGCTTGATGGAGGTCTAGCGATAGGGGGTGTTTTCCTAAGCTTGATGGAGGTCTAGCGATAGGGGGTGTTTTTCTAAGCTTGATGGAGGTCTACCGATAGGGGGTGTTTTCCTAAGCTTGATGGAGGTCTAGCGATAGGGGGTGTTTTCCTAAGCTTGATGGAGGTCTAGCGATAGGGGGTGTTTTTCTAAGCTTGATGGAGGTCTAGCGATAGGGGGTGTTTTCTAAGCTTGATGGAGGTCTAGCGATAGGGGGTGTTTTCCTAAGCTTGATGGAGGTCTAGCGATAGGGGGTGTTTTCCTAAGCTTGATGGAGGTCTAGCGATAGGGGGGGTTTTTCTAAGCTTGATGGAGGTCTAGCGATAGGGGGGTTTTTCTAAGCTTGATGGAGGTCTAGCGATAGGGGGTGTTTTTCTAAGCTTGATGGAGGTCTAGCGATAGGGGGTGTTTTCCTAAGCTTGATGGAGGTCTAGCGATAGGGGTTTTTTCTAAGCTTGATGGAGGTCTAGCGATAGGGGGTGTTTTTCTAAGCTTGATGGAGGTCTAGCGATAGGGGGTGTTTTTCTAAGCTTGATGGAGGTCTAGCGATAGGGGGTGTTTTCCTAAGCTTGATGGAGGTCTAGCGATAGGGGGTGTTTTTCTAAGCTTGATGGAGGTCTAGCGATAGGGGGTGTTTTTCTAAGCTTGATGGAGGTCTAGCGATAGGGGGTGTTTTTCTAAGCTTGATGGAGGTCTAGCGATAGGGGGTGTTTTTCTAAGCTTGATGGAGGTCTAGCGATAGGGGGTGTTTTTCTAAGCTTGATGGAGGTCTAGCGATAGGGGGTGTTTTCCTAAGCTTGATGGAGGTCTAGCGATAGGGGGTGTTTTTCTAAGCTTGATGGAGGTCTAGCGATAGGGGGTGTTTTTCTAAGCTTGATGGAGGTCTAGCGATAGGGGGTGTTTTTCTAAGCTTGATGGAGGTCTAGCGATAGGGGGTGTTTTTCTAAGCTTGATGGAGGTCTAGCGATAGGGGGTGTTTTCCTAAGCTTGATGGAGGTCTAGCGATAGGGGGTGTTTTTCTAAGCTTGATGGAGGTCTAGCGATAGGGGGTGTTTTTCTAAGCTTGATGGAGGTCTAGCGATAGGGGGTGTTTTCCTAAGCTTGATGGAGGTCTAGCGATAGGGGGTGTTTTTCTAAGCTTGATGGAGGTCTAGCGAGAAAACTAAAACAAAATATTAATAAATAAATATATACACCAAAAACCAAGCACTACCGCCTTGGTGGAGCTGCTTACCGGTGTATTGTAATTATTAATGTACTTACCGATTTATTTACGTGTTAATGTTAGGGATAGGGAATAAAAAGTGTTAAGGGGACCCACCCACCCACCCACACCCACACCCACACACACAAACCCCTCCAATACTACTACTACTACTACTACTACTACTGCACACACACACACACACACACACACAACCATCCCAACACACAAACCCCTCCAATCCTACTACTACTACTACTACTACTGCTACTACTACTACACACACAGACACAAACACACACAACGCTCCCCCCCCCCTCCCCTACCAACACACACAAACATACCCCCCCCCCCTCCCCTACCCACATACACACAAGCTAAATATTCCATCACATCCGATAAACCCCCACCATCACTATCTCGTCACCCCCGGGCCGAATGCTGCTCCATGCAAAAATCCCGACACTTTTCAATTAGAAGGGATACTGGGCCTTGGTTCTATTAAAAGTGGAATGTACTGGGGAGAGGGTGGGGGATTGGGGAGGGGTGGGGGTGTATTAAAAGTGGAATGTACTGGGGAGAGGGTGGGGGATTGGGGAGGGGTGGGGGTGTATTAAAAGTGGAATGTACTGGGGAGAGGGTGGGGGATTGGGGAGGGGTGGGGGTGTATTAAAAGTGGAATGTACTGGGAGAGGGTGGAGGATTGGGGAGGGGTGGGGGTGTATTAAAAGTGGAATGTACTGGGGAGAGGGTGGAGGATTGGGGAGGGTGGGGGGGGTGTATTAAAAGTGGAATGTACTGGGAGAGGGTGGGGTATTGGGGAGGGGTGGGGGTGTATTAAAAGTGGAATGTACTGGGGAGAGGGTGGGGGATTGGGGAGGGGTGGGGGTGTATTAAAAGTGGAATGTACTGGGGAGAGGGTGGAGGATTGGGGAGGGGTGGGGGAGTATTAAAAGTGGAATGTACTGGTGAGGTGGGCTTGGTGTGGGGGTGGGTAGGGTGTGGGTGGTGTGTTGTATATTAAAAGTGGAATGTACTGGTGAGGTGGGGTTGGTGTGGGGGTGGGTAGGGTGTGGGTGGTGTGTTGTATATTAAAAGTGGAATGTACTGGTGAGGTGGGCTTGGTGAGGGGGTGGGTGGTGTGTTGTATATTAACCCTCTCCGACATATAACGCGATTTTGAGCCGATTAGGGATACTTCAAAGCCTTTGTTACCATCAGGGGTATTTAGTAACCTTTAGTTTAGTTACTTCAACCTCTGCAGTTGTCTTTGAGTTAGCTGTGGGCAGAAAACTAATTTTGGAGAGGTAATTATAAGAGTGAGAGAACTCTATTTCTTATTGCTAATCTGGCAACCTCTGCATCATATGTGCGTGAAAGGGTTAATAATCATTTGAGGTGTTTGGTGTTGGGCTGAAATTAAGGGGAGGTTTTTAGTTAGTTCGCTAGACTTCCATCAAACTTAACATTACAGCCCCTAGACCCCCTTTCAAGATAAATTTGTACATTTTTCGGTAGAAAAATGCCGGTTCCTCTTAAAATACAGGCTCGCTATCGCTCGCCAGGAAAAATAGACACCTAAATGGCACGAAATGTCTTAAAATTGACAGAAATGGGGCGAAAGTTCTTAAAATCGCCAAACTAATGGGGCGAACGTCTTATAATATCAAAAGCAATGGGGCTAACCATGAGGGAGAAAGGGGTCAAGAAAAAAATCCCTCAAGTGGAAATCTCCCCTAGAATATAGAATATATTCAACGGGAATAAATTATCAAACAATAAACAGTTTCCATGAATGAGGCACGAGATTGGCCTATCACGGAATTTCGGAATATCACGGAATTTCACGGATTTTCGGAATATCACGGAATTTCACGGATTTTCGGAATATCACGGAATTTCGGTGTGAGTAGTGTAGGGTTCGAGTGTCCTTGGAGTGCCACGTGTATTTGTTGATTACATTAAGGGGAGATTTCCACTTGAGGGATTTTTTTTTCTTTACCCCTTTCTCCCTCATGTTTAGCCCCATTGCTTTTGAGATTTTAAGACGTTCGCCCCATTAGTTTGGCGATTTTAAGACCTTTCACCCCTTTTATGTCACTTTTAAGACCTTTCGTCCCATTTAGGTGTAATTTATGAGGAACCGGCCTTTGGCCGGGAAATTTTTCTACCGAAAAATGTACAAATTTATCTTGAAAGGGGGTCGTGGGGGTGTAATTTCAAGCTTGATGGAAGTCTAGGAAACACACTAAAAACGTCCCCTTAATTGAATTTAGAAGTGAAGTTGGTCGGTGGAAAACAAATGACTATAGGGCCTCACGAGCTATCAAAGGTCGTGATTGGCTATAAGACACTTGGCCAAACTCCTCACTCAGTCACTATATGATACCGGTTCACTTTTTGGGCAATTTTTGCATGTATTCATTATGTTTTCTAGTTTCCTCCCTAGACCTCCATCAAATTAAAAAAAAAAAAAAAACATCCATTAGATCCCCCTTCTAGATTAATTTGTACATTTTTTGGGCGGGTTCTTCCAACATTACAGGCTCACTATCGTTCGCCAGGGAAAAAATCGACACCTAAATAGCACGCAAGGTCTAAATATTGACGAAGAAATGGGGCGAAAGGTCTTAAAATCGACTAACTAACGTGGCAAACATCTTAACATCTGAAAACTAATGGGGCTAAACATGAGGGGGAAAGTGGTCCAGAAAACCGTCCCATCACCCGGAGATAACGTACCGGTATAATTCTTTCGTTTTTCGGCGTCCCTGGTTTTGTTCATTAGGGAGGGAAGCTGGTCACACACACACACACACACATACATACATACATACATACATACACACACACACACACACATACATACATACATACATACATACATACAATTACACACACACACATACACATACACACACACACTGCTTTATCTTTATGCATCAATGGTTGCTCATCTGTGCGTGAGAGAGAGAGAGAGAGAGAGAGAGAGAGAGAGAGAGAGAGAGAGAGAGATAAACACATTATACGCATATAAATACTTATATGTACATAAAAACATATACAGTACGTACATAAACACATATGTACATATCACACATGAACGTACATAAGCACATATACGCACATAAACACACATACGTACATAAACGTATATTAACACATACGTACATAACACATATACGTACATAAACACATATACGCACATAAACACACATCCTGTACGTACATAAACACATAAACGTATATAAACACATACGTACATAACACATATAAACACATATACGTACATAAACACATATACGCATATAAACACATACGTACATAAACACATATACGTACTTAAACACATATACGTACATAAACACATATACGTACTTAAACACATATACGTACATAAACACATATACGTACATAAACACATAAACGTATATACACATACGTATATAAACACATACGTACATCAACACACATACGTACATCAACACATATACGTACATAAACACATATACGTACATAACACATATACGCATATAAACACATACGTACACACATATACGTAAATAAACACATATACGTACATAAACACATATACGTACATAAACACATATACGTACATAAACACACATACGCACATAGAACACGCACACACAGTGACACATAAAATTATATTATACTAATTTGCACGCTACTATAACGGTCGCATACACACACACACTATACTCCCCTGCACTCAAGTCAAACACACGGCATCTAAAAAAACACACACACACACACACACATACCGATACCGGGAAAAACATAAAAAAATGCATACCGCCACACACGCACGCAGATGCAACGCCCCGAACCAGTATTCAAATTCAGGTGCATCGGAACACACACACACACACTTTCTCTATCTCTCTCTCTTTCTCTCTTCAGTCTCTCTCTCTCTCATTATCTTCTCTCTCTCTCTCTCTCTCTCTCTTTCTCTCTTCAGTCTCTCTCTCATTATCTTCTCTCTCTCTCTCTCTCTCTCTCTCTCTCTCTCTCTCTCTCTCTCTCTCTCTCTCACACACACACAAAGGTTCAGCAGATGTTGGCAGCACGGGTGATCTGTTTACGACTGGCGGTCAAAGGCACACGAAGCAAGCGGTTGGGGGAGGGAAATAAGAAGAAAGATAGAGAGAGTAGTATATGAGAGAGAGAGAGAGAGAGAGAGAGAAGAGAGAGATTAGAGAGAGAGAGAGAGAGAGATGAGATGGAGAGATGAGAGAGTAGATAGGGAGTTGAGTGAGTGAGTGAGTGAGTGAGTGAGTGAGTGAGTGAGTGAGTGAGTGAGTGAGTGAGTGAGTGTGTGTGTGTGTGTGTGTAAAGAGAGTGAGTGGGTAGAAAAATATATGTTTGTGCGTTTGTGCGTGTGTGTGTGTGTGTGTGTGTGTGTGTGTAGTACGGCGCGCGTGAAGCGTAGGACCCGTCAGCCTAGCGAGAATACAATGACGGCACCGTAGATCAAGAGGCCATAGGGGTCAAAATCCCAGTTCTATTTCAATCAACCCTCCACTCCTCGTCTCCTCTCTATCTCCCCCTCCCACCCTTCCACATATGCAACGGACAATGACCCATATATTAGGGGGACATACGGGTTAAATTCCCACCGCTATAAATGGCTTTCACACTTTCCCCCCCCTCTTCCCTCCACACCTCATGGCGCCGACCTTCGGTCGCACCTCTCTCTCTCCTCTCTGCTGCTTTCTCATTCTTCTCATTCCTCTAGTCTCTCTTCCAGTTTCGTTTATAACCCCCCTCCCCCCCCCCCCACCTTTCTAAATAGCCCCTCTAACCCTGGGTACATGTAATCCCAGCCAGACGTAACCACCACCCCCCCCCTCGCCGCCCCCGTCCTTTTCCGGCAGCTGTCTGGCTGTCTGTCTGTCTGCCCCCTTTAGTATACCGGATGATCAAAGGCGGTCATGCGATATGATGTGGGACGGGATATTTAGTTGTGACACTTTAATGAGGTGAAGCGTGTTGCAATCGTTATACAAAATAAGCTGAAACGTCTTAAAATCTCCAAACTAATGGAGTGAAACGGGGGCTGGATTCCCTAAAAACCCGGCTCCCCCCCCCCAGCCCCCACCACACACAGCAAAAGGAATTCAAAAATGTTTTGTACCGGCCCCTTGCTGGTACCGGGAGACGTATGTCTATTCTTCGTTATAGTTCATTAACTTTAGTTTAGATCGATTTTATTTTTTGGGCAGCTACAAAGGAGCCGACAGTCTACCAATTAAGAGGCTTACAGACTATCTCAATTAACCCCTTTTGAAGCTACCCTGTAGGTCCTTCATAAGGGCTTCTGATAAAATAAAATCGTCTGACTGCAAAAAAAATAAATATCATATCGATATAATATTAGTATAAAACCTCGCGGTTATAAAATATATATAAAATATAAAAATATAAGTAATTTTATATATATATATATATACTGGTATATACATACCTAAATACATACATAACATGTTTAAGATTAATAATAGAACAGACCGGGGAGTAGGTTTCCCACACATACGAAGTGCAGTTTCAGGTTTTTCTTGTCCTAATGGCGGCGTATCTCAGGCAACCCTGGGTTTAAGGGCTGCTGTCACTTGTCAAGTTCTTCTGGGATTTTTGGAAGATCGTCGGTGTTTGTACGCGCGTATAGAGGGGCTCGTCAATCCCGGGTCTTTGTCGCTCGTTCCACGCCTTGGTGGCAGACTCCGCTCCACAATCACAGACGCTGCAATTTTTTCACGCTCAATTTTGTTCATTCCATTCTCATCGCATCATGTCCATGAAACCATGCCCATATGTATATATATATAGTTATATATTTTAATATTATATTAGAAAGAAGACCTTCAGCCGGTACTCAAAAGAGTTAAGGGTTACGAGGTGGGACTGAACCGATCGGGGACTGCAATGAACACAAAAACGATACGATCATAAGTATCAATGACGACCCAGTTGAACACACCCATTACACCTTGAAGCCCAGGTCATTTCGGGGCCACGAATCAATTACGTTAAATTTTGTGCACGGAAACGAGTATAGCCTAGGCTAATCATTCGGGCTTAAAGGGGGTGGTTAAACTATCACTCTGGGCTACTCTCTTCTCGCTTTTTCTGACGGGGGTCGATCGATCCTCTTCTCCTCTCATGATTTAGCATCATTAGTTTTGAGGTTTTAAGCACGGTTCGTATCCGGTTAGTTTGGTCGATTTTGTAAACCTCTTAGTCGGCCTAATTTTTGTTGGGCAAACATTAAGGAAGAACCTTTTTCCGTCGCTGACTTTAGGAATGTCGATATTTTAAACGGCACGTTGCGAGCGATAGGGAGGGCCTTCGTAATTTTAAAACGAAGCGGGCCATCAGGGTCGGGGAACACTTTTCTACCGAAAAATATTCGAATCTTAAGATCCTTGAATAGCGGGGTTCTAGGGGTAGTGTTATTCTAAGCTTGAATGGAGGTCTATATACGGCAGAAGACCTAAAAAGCGTAGGAAAGAATGTATTAATACATAAATAGTAATAGAGGAGCCACAACAACCAAGCACTGAAGAGGCACGCGGCCAAAGCAAATTAAGGTTGGAGATATTGTTTTTAGATTTGTTTTGGTCACTAGACCTCACCCATCAAGTTTTAAAAAATACACCCGCGCAGCTATTGAACCGGGGGCCCTTTGCAACAAAGATGTGGGGGGAATTTGTACATTTTTTCGAGTAAGAACAATGGGTGTCCCGGGCGCGAAGGCCGTTTCCCTCTCTAATTACAGGGGGCTACGGCTATCGCGTCTGCCGAGGAAAAAGACCGGGACGCACAACCACCCATAAAATGGCAACATATTCAAATTCTGATAGAAAAGTGACAGAAATAGGGGGGCGAAAGTTGCTTGGGGAAAATCGAGCCGAAAATAATGGGCAAGCTAAACGTCTTAAAGGATCTCAAAGAAGCAATGTGGGCCTAAACATGAGTGAGAAAGGGGCTTCAAGAAAATAATCCCTGTCAAGTGGAGACGTCTGTCCGCCCTTAATCCACTCAGAGTAAACAACCCCCTCCAGTACCGAAGACGAGTCCTCTTTCAATATCCGTTAATTATATACTACTGCCCTTGATGTTAAAACCCTGTCACTCAACTCTGGGGGAGGGCAACTCGTTAAACAAGGTAATGGTTAGGCAACTATTTAGAGGTCTCTATCCTCATAAAAATAAAACTACAATAAACACACAATAAAAACACACGACGCAGCGTGGAGGACGACCAAACAGCTTAGAGGAGGGGCGGTCGTGATAGGAAACTACTCCCGAGGCTAAACACTATCTCCGACTGTTCATAAACGGTGGGCATATCCCATGCATCTCTCTCAACATCTCGATATAATATATTTGTATTCATGGATGATTGACGCAGGGTAACCTCGTCCATTGGTGACTGACCTGTGTATGGATTGTGTAGTGTTTGGTGTGTGTTGGTGTGTTGATGGGTACTGTGGTGGGTGTATGTATGAATTGTTAGTGTGTGATGGTGTGTGTTTGTGGTGTAGGGGGGGGGGGGGAAGGGGTATTCGATCAATATTCCCACCGGCCGGATAAGGGGGGGGAGGGAGGGAGAGAGGGAAGGGGGGAGGGGAGGGGGCCTGCAACTGTTCATGGAGGGTAACAAAAAAAAAAAAAATAATAATTAACTGGTTGGCTAGACAAAACACTGGGCTTCCAACATCCGTCCAAACAACCGTTATACCACGTCCACGGTAATTTCTGTCTATATATGTGCAAAATAGATATTGGCGTTATCATGTGCGTATTTTGAAGCGAGTGACCGAGAGTAATCACGCGATTTCATTTAATTATTATTTTGGTTCGGGTCGCATTAGTTCAGCCATATATATATATACACACACACATACTAAATTCGACATACACAGTAAGTACAATAGGACACAATACATCAGGCATAACCATACACACCACAAAAAAGGCAAATTTACAACACAAAGGCATACACACACACAAAGGCATACACACACACCCACCCACACACAGCACAGTTGCGTGAAAGAGGTTTGCGAATGTACCGGATCGAGAAAATACTTGCGTCATGGGGTGGGGGGGGGGGGGGGGGGGGGGGGGCGGGGGGGACGGGGGGACAAAATTGCCCGAAAAAGCGCTCATGTAACCCCGGCTTTACCTGTAGCCTGTATGGATTACCTATATAGGGCCATTACCTAGCCCAGATAATTCTAATGACCGGGAGACTACTATAATACTGATTACCAATTACATAATGGCAATATATCGATTTTAACACTTTCGCCCTATTTCTTTGACAATTTTCAGACTTTCCGTGCCATTTGGGTGTCAGTTGTTTTCCCTGCCAGCTGGTCGCACACACACAAACAGACTCCCACTCACACTCTCTCTCTCTCACTCTCTCTCTTCCTTTTCTATCGGATATTCCATCTCTACTAGAATTAAGTCCTGACCACCTCGTTTGGATCGTAAGGTCTGTGTGGCCAGTGTATCTATGTAAATCTCTCTCTCTCAAGAGCTCAATCGCATTCTCTCTTCCTCTCTCCTCTCCTCATCTAACCACAATCATACTCTCTCGATTTCTCATTCTCTCAAGTCACTTCTATCGAGTTCGTCACATCGCGATCCTCTCTCAAGTCCTTCTCCTTCTCTCGCTCCTCCTCTCCTCATCAGTCTATAGGTTATCCGACCACTACGTGGAATGATAAAGTGACGCAAGTAATGGGTGTTAAAGTGGATGGCTACTAGCCATTTCTCATCTTCTCTCTCTCTCTCGCGACATATATGAAGTTGCGCTCACCTGTAGCAATCTCAAAATTTGCTGACATATAGCAAAAATTGTCAAATAGCGTAGCATCTGCAAAAGAACAAGTTGACTATATGGCAACACAATCTAGATAAATTGACTATGTTGGGCCCAAATTTGGCAAATGAGTTTTAATGCTGATAAATGTAAAGTACTACATATCGGATACCTAAATGAGAAACAAACTATTCCGATGAATGGCACTGCAGCTTAAGAATGTAAACAGAGAAACGGCGATCTGGTGGAGTCCAATATCGAGTAACTCTAAAACCGAGTCAACAATGTGAGAAGTTGTTACGAAGGCTAAACGTAAAATAATCTGGCATTTATTAGTCATGTCATTTGCGCATAAATCCAAAGAAGGTTATCCTAACCCTTTAACAATTCCGTAGTCCGCCCTCTTTTTTTCTGGAATACTGCGTTCAATCCTGGGTGCCCTTATTACCAAAAAGATATAAACATGCTAGAACGAGTTTCAACGTAGAGTTACGCAAAGATACCTAGGCCTAGCCTAAAGAACAAACCATAGCGAGAGAGCGTCTTAGAGGAATTAAATATCTATTCTCTTTAAACCGCTAGCGCAGATTTAAGAGGGGTACTTAATTCAAGTGTTCAAACTCCTCAAGGGCATCGACAATATGAACTGTAGTAAGTACGTTGTCACCTATCAAAAAACTTTGAATCTAATTACTAGCGCGGGAAACTGTTGGCAAAATTATTGGTAAAATCTTTTAACTCACTACCGAATCTAAGAAGAATTTCATTTTGCAATCGAGTGGTCAACTTTTGGAATATGGGCTTGCGGCCATCGAAACGTTATAGACTGCAATCATCATAGCCGTTGATTTGCATTTAAACATCCGCCTAGACAATTATCTCGGCATGGAAACTCGCGACTGCCGGGGCGTTTGTAAATGGCTAACTTTATTTTATCGCTGGCGCCACTCTAGTATACATAAGGCCCCTCTGTCGCCCTACTAACTTCCTAATCGCTGCTCACGGACATTAGTTCCAGGGACAGTCAATTCCCCTTTCTGCAATGTTTCCCTTACTCTCCCTAGTCTAAACCACTGTATTGGACACTACCTTATCCTCAGTGTTTTGGAGTGACAAGCAACCTAGAAGGGTGCACTAGATCTGTTGTTGCTTGATTTCCTTTGTACTC
>CM064563.1:27259173-27311673 GCA_032716605.1 Paralithodes platypus
GGTAAATGCGGGGAAGAGCAAGGTTATGGTCTTCGAAAGGGGTGAAGTCACAGAGTGTGAGGTGAAGCTGAACGGTCAGGCCATGGAGATCGTCAACTCTTTTAAGTATATGGGCAGTGTGTTGAGTAAAGATGGGACTATGGATGAAGAAGTGCAGGAGAGGGTACAACAGGGGAAGAGGGTTGTAGGAACGCTAAAAGCAGTAACAAGAAATAGGGTGGTCAGTATGGTAGTCCTTGCATGACACTGTGGTAATCCCGACACTGACTTACGGAAGCGAAGCATGAATGTTGGTTGAGAGACTCAGACCAAGAGTGAGAGCAGTGGAAATGAATTACTTAAGGAGTGCGTGCGGAGTTACATGGAGGGATAGACAGACTAATGAGGAAGTAAGAAGGAGGTGTGGTGTGGAGGTAGATGTGCTGGAAAGTGTGAAAAGGAACAACTTGAGATGGTTCGGCCATATGAAACGTATGGAAAGCGAGAGAATGACTAAGAGGGTGTACGAGAGCGAGGTGGAGAGACAGAGAGGGAGAGGTAGACCGAATGAGAGGTGGAAGGATGGAGTGAGGAAGTACATGAACGAAGGCGGTGCTGGTTGGGGGGAGGGGCGTCGACTGACTGGGGACAGAGGTGCATGGGGGCGGTTCGTTCGTGGCCACCCCTTCGGGGATCACGGCGTCAGGCAATAGATAGATAGATAGATTAATTTATTCATTTATTTATTAATATTATTGTTTCCAACTGAAGAATACCCTCTCGAAGACTAACACTGTAAACACTATTCCGCAATGGTTACAGGTCACAGGACAGGCAGCATGCGAGTGTACCCTCTAGGACATAAATATTGTGGCTTTAAAGTTTCGAAGCTAGGCTATCCCGAACTGAATCGAATCTTGTTATTTTTAAATTCTGTATCTAATATTTACATTTTGGAGGTTTGGTGTGTGTGTGTGTGTGTGTGTGTGTGTGTGTGTGTGAGAGAGAGAGTGTGTGTGTGTGAGTGTGTATATGTGTGTGTGAGAGAGTGTGTGTGAGTGTGTATATGTGTGTGTGTGTGAGAGAGAGACAGAAAGATAGTGAGTGTGTGTGTGTCTGTCTTCACGATTTCACATCAGACCAAGATCATTGCCTATGAGTGTAGCTGGCATAATAATCTTGCTCATCAACGGTGTAATATTAAGCTTCTATGCACTATTCCTCACAATTTGACACTTTTAATAACCCTCGATCATCCTCCACTGCAGACGACTGTACATTAAGGGGGTAGTACTTGTTTTGGGGGCCATGTATATATTTATTTATGTATTTATTTTTTTATGTATTTATTTATGTATTTATTGATTTATTTATGTATTTATTTATTTATGTATTTATTTATTTATTTATTTATTTATTTATGTATTTAATTATTCACTTATTTATTGTTTATGTATTTAATTATTAACTTATTTATTGTTTATGTATTTAATTATTAACTTATTTATTGTTTATGTATTTATTTATGTATTTATTTATTTATTTATTTATTTATTTATTTATTTAATTATTTATTACTTATTTATTTATTTAATTATTTATTACTTATTTATTTAATTATGTATTACTTATTTATTTATGTATTTATTTATTAGTATGTATTTATTTATGTATTTATTTATTTATGTATTTATTTACTTATTTATTTGTATATATAATTATTTACTTATTTATTTGTATATATAATTATTTACTTATTTATTTATTTATTTATTTATTTAATTATTTACTTATTTATTTATGTATTTATTTATTTATTTATTTATTTATTTATTTTTGAGATTCCCCGCTATGTCTCCATCAAGCTTTAAAAAAACACCCCCTAGACCCCCCTTCAAGATAAATTTGTACATTTTTCGGTAGAAAAATGTCCCGGCCAAAGGCCGGTTCCTCTTAGAATTACAGGCTCGCTATCGCTCGCCAGAAAAAAATCGACACCTAAATGGCACGAAAGGTCTAACATTTACAACGAAATGGGGCAAAAGGTGTTAAAATCGCCAAGTAATGGGCCGAACGTCTTATCTCAAAACTTAATGGGGCTAAGCATGAGGGAGAAGGGGTCCACAAAAAGCGACTACCTCCCACTTAAGGGGGGATGGGCCGGTTTTCTGGACCACTTTCTCCCTCATGTTTAGCCCCATTAGTTTTCAGATGTTAAGATGTTTGCCCCATTAGTTAGTCGATTTTAAGACGTTTCGCCCCATTTCTTCGTCAATATTTAGACCTTTCGTGATATTTAGGTGTCGTTTTTTTCCCTGGCGAACGATAGTGAGCCTGTAATGTTAGAAGAACCGGCCTTCGGCCGGGAAATTTTTCTACCGAAAAATGTACAAATTAATCTAGAAGGGGGATGTAATGGATGTTTGTTGATTAATTTGATGGAGGTCTAGGGAGGAAACTAGAAAAATAATGAATACATGCAAACGTCGCCCACAAGTGACTACCTCCCCCTTAAAGCTCAAAAGGCGTGTCCTAATTCCATAAATTCAACTTTTAACAAGTCTTTGGCACACATGAATATATAATTATGCTTTCCACGTTCAAAAATTGTGTGTGTGTCTGTGTGATTGAGAGAGAGAAAGGATCCAGCAAATACATCTAGAGAGGGTGTGTGTGTGTGTGTGTGTGTGTGTGAGAGAAAGGATCTAGCAAATACATCTAGAGAGTGTGTGTGTGTGAGAGAGAGAAAGGATCTAGCAAATACATCTAGAGAGGGTGTGTGTGTGTGTGTGTGTGTGTGTGAGGATCTAGAACATACATGTAGAGAGGGTGTGTGTGTGTGTGTGTGTGTGTGAGGATCTAGAAAATACATGTAGAGAGGGTGTGTGTGTGTGTGTGTGTGTGTGTGTGAGGATATAGAAAATACATGTAGAGAGGGTGTGTGTGTGTGTGTGTGTGTGTGTGTTAGGATCTAGCAAATACATGTAGAGAGTGTGTGTGTGTGTGTGTGTTAGGATCTAGCAAATACATGTAGAGAGGGTGTGTGTGTGTTAGGATCTAGCAAATACATGTAGAAAGGGTGTGTGTGTGTGTGCGTGCGTGTGTGTGTGTATCTGTGTGTGCGAGAGAGAGAGAGAGAGAGAGAGAGATAATTTACATATTAGTGGGTTCCTCCATGACATTTTGCAATCTCGAGCCATTCCGACTCTCGACAGATGTGTGAAAAGAGTCGGTTTCTCAGATATTATTCCGTTTTTTCCATTAAAGTGTTTTGCATTATGTAAGCTTGAAGATCGTGTTAAGAAGCTTAGGATTTCAACACGAGGCGTATAATTAAGGGGGGGGGGTAGTACTCGCTTTTTCTGGACCCCCTTCTCCCTCATGTTTAGCATATTAGTTGTGAGGTTTTAAGACGTTCGTTCCGTTAGTTTGGCAATTTTGAGACCTTTCGCCTCATTTTGTTATCAATATTAAGACCTTTCGTGCTCTTTAGATGTCGAGCGATAGCGTGACTCTAATTTCAGAAGGAACCGGGCTTCGGCTGGGAAATTTTCTACCAAAATCTGTACAAATGCATCTTGAAAGGGGGTTTAGTGGGTGTTTTTCTAATTGTGATGGAGGTCTAGCAAGGAAACTAAAAAAAAAAAAAAAATTAATAACTCAATATATAGACCAAAAAACCAAGCACACTACCCCCTTAAGGGGAGATTTCCACTTGCGGGATTATTTTCTTTACCCCTTTCTCCTTCATGTTTAGCCCCATTGCTTTTGAGCTTTTAAGACGTTCGCCCCATTAGTTTGGCGTTTTAAAGAACTTTCGCCCCATTTATGTCATTTTTAAGACCTTTCGTGCCATTTAGGTGTCGATTTTTTCCTGGCGAGCGATAGCGAGCCTGTAATTTAAGAGGAATCGGCCTTCGGCCGGGATATTTTTCTACCGAAAAATGTACAAATTTACCTTGAAAGGGAGTCAAGGGGGTGTAATTTCAAGCTTGATGGAGGTCTAGGTAAACACACTAAAAACCTCCCCTTAAAGTAGCTTACCTTAAGAATGCTCTGGGTAATGTTGTCAATTTAGCTAGTTTCCCGCTAGATCTAGAGGTATTTACTATTGACTTCATCTAGCGGCAAATTCTTACATCTAGCGACACAAATCCTAGCGATATTCCGGAGAATTTAGGTATTTTAGAGTTTTTTACCATTATGCATGGCAAATGTTTACATTAGCGACACAAATTCTAGCAATTTTGGAGGTTTTGGAGCGATACTATAGAGATCGTACCATTATTCTAGCGATTTTGGGCATGCATTTGTTAAAGCTAGTGTCACACGAGCGCCTTTTCCGTCAATTTTTCAGGAGCAAGTTTTTTCTCGTCATATTTCGGGACATTTTCGCCCTGGTATCGGTAACTAGACTGAAGGTAGACTATGTTAGACGGCTGAATTCTGATAAAGTTAATTTTTTTAAGCTCCAGACCGTAATTGCCGGAATAAATTGCTCGAAAAAGGGCCCGGGAGACTCCGGCTTAACCCTGTTTCTGGGAAAAGAATGCAGACCTTGAGGAATTCATATCAAGGCTATTTTTCGATATTTATGGGGAGACCTTCTTTTCCCTCATGTTTAGCCCCATTAGTTTTCAGATTTGAAGACGTTTGGCCCATTAGTTTGGCGATTTTCAGACCTTTTGACTCATTTATTTGCTAATATTTAGACCTTTCGTGCCATTTAGGTGTCGATTTTTCTCCTGGCGAGCGATAGCGAGCCTGTATGTGAAGAGGAATTGGCCTTCGGTCGGGACATTTTTCTACCGAAAAATGTACACATTTATCGTGAGGGTGTGTCTAGGGGGTGTTTATCGTGAGGGTGTGTCTAGGGGGTGTTTATCGTGAGGGTGTGTCTACGGGGTGTTTATCGTGAGGGTGTGTCTAGGGGGTGTTTATCGTGAGGGTGTGTCTAGGGGGTGTTATCGTGAGGGTGTGTCTAGGGGGTGTTTAATCGTGAGGGTGTGTCTAGGGGGTGTTTATCGTGAGGGTGTGTCTAGGGGGTGTTTATCGTGAGGGTGTGTCTAGGGGGTGTTTATCGTGAGGGTGTGTCTAGGGGGTGTTTATCGTGAGGGTGTGTCTAGGGGGTTTTTTATCGTGAGGGTGTGTCTAGGGGGTGTTTATCGTGAGGGTGTGTCTAGGGGGTGTTTATCGTGAGGGTGTCTAGGGGGTGTTATCGTGAGGGTGGTGTGTCTACGGGGTTGTTTATCGTGAGGGTGTGTCTAGGGGGTGTTTTATCGTGAGGGTGTGTCTAGGGGGTGGTTTATCGTGAGGGTGTGTCCAGGGGGTGTTTATCGTGAGGGTGTGTGTCTAGGGGGTGTTTATCGTGAGGGTGTGTCTAGGGGGTGTTTATCGTGAGGGTGTGTCTAGGGGGTGTTTATCGTGAGGGTGTGTCTAGGGGGTGTTTATCGTGAGGGTGTGTCTAGGGGGTGTTTATCGTGAGGGTGTGTCTAGGGGGTGTTTATCGTGAGGGTGGGTCTACGGGGTGTTTATCGTGAGGGTGTGTCTAGGGGGTGTTTATCGTGAGGGTGTGTCTAGGGGGTGTTTATCGTGAGGGTGTGTCTAGGGGGTGTTTATCGTGAGGGTGGGTCTAGGGGGTGTTTTTCTAAGTTTGAGGGAGGTCTAGCGAGAAAACTAAAGCAACAAATAATAAAATAATTAATAGACCAAAAAACCAGCCCGTCTCCCCTTAAGGGGAGGTATTTAGTTTGTTCCCTACTTTTTCATCAAGCTTAAAATTACACCCCCTAGACCCCCTTTCAAGATAAATTTGTACATTTTTCGGTAGAAAAATGTCCCGGCCGGAGGCCGGTTGCTCTTAAATTACAGGCTGGCTATCGCTCGCCAGGAAAAAAATGACACCTTAACGGCACGAAAGGTCTTAAAATTGACATAAATGGGGCAAAATATCTTAAATATCCAAACTACTAGGGCGAAGGTCTTAAAGTATCAAAAGCAATGGGGCTAAATATGAGGGAGAAAGGGGTCCAGAAAAAAATCCCTCAAGTGGAGATCTCCCCTTAAAGCACAGCCATGTACAGTCGCGCTAATAAGTGATGTCTCGGCACCAATTATGTGTTGATCAATAATTGGTATCAGAAATATTTACACATGATTTCTTCTTTTGGAGTGAGATATACCAACATGTTCCTACACTTACCCACCCTATTCAACATCTGACAGACATTAATACAGCCCAGAGCGAGTCAAACGTAATGACAGCTGGGACATGACTTATTAGCGCCACTGTACAGTAATTACGTCAACCTTTTTAGATCAACAATACTAAAGGCGGTGTCACACGAGCGGTTTTTTTCCGGCAATATTTACGAGCAATTTTAATCTGGCAGCTTCTAAATGTAAAGCCAGTAGTATCACACGAGCGCCTTTTCCCTCAAAATGTATCCTCAACACTGGTCTGGCAGCTTGTGAGGTCTACATTTATAACATTTCGGTCACCTAAATGTATTTATCATCAGTCTAGTTTCCGATACCAGTGCAAAATGTTGCCAGAATTTTTTTTATCATCGAATGTTGATTATAAAAGCTCTCGTGTGATACCAGCTTAAGGGGAGATTTCTACTTGATGGATTTTTTTCTTGACTCCTTTCTCCCTCATGTTTAGTCCCATTGCTTTTCTAATTTTAAGACGTTCGCCCCATCATTTTGGTGATTTTAAGAACTTTCGACCCATTTCTGTCAAATTTAAGACCTTTCGTGCCATTTAGGTGTCGATTTTATCCTGGCGAGCGATAGCGAGCCTGTAATTTAAGAGGAACCAGCCTTCGGCAAGGACATTTTTCTATCGAAAAATGTGCAAATAAAACATTATCTTGAAGGAGGATCTTGGGCGGGTGTTTTTTTAAGCTTGATGGAGGTCTAGGGAGGAAACTAAAAAAAGTGCTAAACAAATATACAAAGGAGCAAATAAATACGCCTATCCCCCCCTTAAGGGGAGGTTTTTAGTTCGTTCCCTAGAATTCCGTCAAGCTTAAGATTACACCCGCTAGACCCCCTTTCAAGATAAATGTGTACATTTTTCGGTAGAAAAATGTCCCGGCTCTTAAATTACAGGCTCGCTATCGCTCGCCAGGAAAAAATCGACACCTTAATGGCACGAAAGGTCTTAAAATTGACAGAAATGGGGCAAAATTTCTCAAAATGTCCAAACTACTAGGGCGAACGTCTTAAAATCTCAGAAGCAATGGGGCTAAACATGAGGGAGAAACGGGTCCAGAAAAAAATCCCTCAAGTGGAAATCTCCCCTTAAGTCTGGTTTCTGAATCCGATGCGCGCAAGAACCTCAAAATATTACCAGAAACTGATTTGCTCACTCGAAAATTGTCTGAAGAAGCTACGGTATCAGCGAATCATCGTCAATAAAGCGGTCCGGTGTTTATATCGGTGACCGGTCAACTCAACCAGTAGACCGTTTCAACCAGTAGCTGTCAACCAGTGCCAAATCAACCAATTCGGTTCGGTTAGGTTAATACTATATTTTGACACTGGTTTGGTTGGTCTTGGTTGATTTGGCACTGGTTGAGAGCTACTGGTTGAAATGGTCTACTGGTTGAGATGTCCGGGAACCGTTTATATTTAATATTGAATGTACTGTTTTTCATTACATTTTATCGGTACATAGAGCTTCTTCACAATATTAATCTCTCTCTCTCGCGCGCTCTCTCTCTCTCTCTCTCTCTCTCTTCTTTTTTTTTTTTTTTTTTTTTTTTTTTTTTTTTTTTTTTTTTTTTTTTTTTTTTACTCTCTCTCACTCACTCACTCACTCTACACACTCTCTCTCTCACTTCCTGTTTTTCTTACATAATTAGATTGAGGACCGGTACATAATTAGATTGATATCCAAAATTCGAAAATGGATATTAATCGTGATCGTGTACTCAACCTTTAACAGTGTTGGTGGTGTAATGGGTGGTTTAGGTGCTTATGTTCTGGGTGTGGTGTCCCGAGTTCGAATCCCGGCAGGACCATATGCTTTCATTAGTTTATTCAAGTACATTGGGGTTTGTTATTGATGATTAATGTTAAGAACGGGGTGTTACTTATTTCTTGGCCAATCCCGTTTTCTCTCCCCCGTGTATTTGCTTAACCAATCCCGTTTTCTATCCCCCGTGTATTTTCTTGACCAATCCCGTTTTTTTATCCCCCGTGTATTTCTTGACCAATCCCGTTTTCTATCCCCCGTGTATTTGCTTGACCAATCCCGTTTTCTCTCCCCCGTGTATTTGCTTGACCAATCCCGTTTTCTATCTCCCGTGTATTTGCTTGACCAATCCCGTTTTCTCTCCCCCGTGTATTTGCTTGACCAATCCCGTTTTCTATCCCCCGTGTATTTCTTGACCAATCCCGTTTTCTATCCCCCGTGTATTTGCTTGACCAATCCCGTTTTCTCTCCCCCGTGTGTGTATTTCCGTTGTATGGGTGTACTGTATTTTCCTCTTTAGTTTCGTGTAATAAAACAAACCGGGGTAATTTGTTTAACCATTACTTCTCCCCCCCCTCGCTCATAGTACACACAAGTAATTATAGGGGAACAGTGGTTATTGTTCGGTCTATTTATTTATATATATTAAGTTATGTTGTAGGTTCCTAGCGCTAGACCTTCATCAAGTTTAAACAAAACAAAAACAAAACACACACACACACACACTCACTCACTCACACTCTCCCCCTAGCCCCCCCCGACCCTCTCCCTTCAAGATAAATGTGTACACTTTTCGATAGAATACTGTCCCGGCCGAAGGCAGGTCTCCCTTAACCCTCTCCGACATATGACGCGATTTTGAGCCGATTAGGGATACTTTAAAGCCTTTGTTACCATCAGGGGTATTTAGAAACCTTTAGTTTAGTTACTTCAACCTCTGCAGTTGTCTTTGAGTTAGCTGTGTTGAGCCTATTAGGGATACTTTAAAGCCTTTGTTACCATCAGGGGTATTTACAAACCTTTAGTTTAGTTACTTCAACCTCTGCAGTTGTCTTTGAGTTAGCTGTGTTGAGCCTATTGGGGATACTTTAAAGCCTTTGTTACCATCAGGGGTATTTAGAAACCTTTAGTTAGTTACTTCAACCTCTGCAGTTGTCTTTGAGTTAGCTGTGTTGAGCCTATTGGGGATACTTTAAAGCCTTTGTTACCGTCAGGGGTATTTAGAAACCTTTAGTTTAGTTACTTCAACCTCTGCAGTTGTCTTTGAGTTAGCTGTGTTGAGCCTATTAGGGATACTTTAAAGCCTTTGTTACCATCAGGGGTATTTAGAAACCTTTAGTTTAGTTACTTCAACCTCTGCAGTTGTCTTTGAGTTAGCTGTGTTGAGCCTATTGGGGATACTTTAAAGCCTTTGTTACCATCAGGGGTATTTAGAAACCTTTAGTTTAGTTACTTCAACCTCTGCAGTTGTCTTTGAGTTAGCTGTGGGCAGAAAACTAATTTTGGAGAGGTAATTATAAGAGGGAGAGAACTCTCATTTCTTATTGCTAATCTGGCAACCTCTGCGTCATATGAGTCTGAAGGGGTTAAAATTACAGGCTCGTTATCGCTCCCCAGGGAAAAAAATAGATACGTACAGTAAATGGTACAAACAGTCTTGATAGTGATATAGAAATGGGAAGAAAGCTATTAAACTCGACAAACTAATGGGGCGAACGTCTTAAAATCTGAAAACTCATGGGGCTAAACATGAAGATTTTTTTTTTTTTTACCACATTCTCCCTCATGTTTATCTCCATTGCTTTTGAGATTTTAAGAGGTTTGCCTCATTAGTTTGGTGATTTTAAGAACTTTCGCCCCATTGCTGTCAATTTTAAGACCTTTGGTGCCAATTAGGTGTCGATTATTTGCTGGCGAGCGACAGCGAGCCTGAAATTGTAAGAGTAATCGGCCTTCGGCCGGGACATTTTTCTACCGAAAAATGTACAAATTTATCTTGGGAGGGTCTTGGGGGTGTTTTCTATAGCTTGCTGGAGGTCTCTATAGGGAGGAAACTAAACAAATTATACAAAGATACAAAAATGAGCCTATAAATACGCCCATCCCCCCCTTAACCATTACTTCACCCCCCCCCCCCCCCCCCGTCTTCCCGCACACAGCCCACGAGTAAAGTAATGGGTCCGGGACAGTGGTTATATGGTGGGTCTGTACTGTGTATAGCCTATATATATAGTCATTTATGGTTTTAGTCAGTTTCCTCACTAGATCACCTTCAGCAAGCTCGAACGTCCCTTGATTTTGGCCCTGTCACTCTTTCAACTATGGGGGAGGCACTCGCTATAGGCCGTTATGCCTTTTGCCTCCCTCAATCACAAAACAAAAAAAACACACACACACACACACTCTCTCCCTAGACCCCCCCCCCCTCCCCCTTCAAGATAAATGTGTATATTTTTCGATATAAAAATGTTCCGGCCCAAGGCCGGTTTCTCTTAAAATTACAGGCTCGCTATCGCTCGCCAGCAAAAAAATCGACACCTAAATGGCGCGAAAGGTCTTGATATTGATATAGAAATGAGACGAAAACTTATAAAAAAAATCGATACCTACAGTGAATGGCACGAAAGGTCTTGATATTTATATATAAATTGGACGATAGGTTGGAAAATCGACAAACTAATGGATCGAAGGTCTTAAAATCTAAAAACTCATGGGGTTAAACATGAGGGAGAAAGGGGACCAGAAAAACTACCCTTCTCCCCTTCTCCGCTCACTCACAGCACACGGGTAATTTAATGGAGGGTCGTTATTACAGGGTCCGGGTTTCACAGCTGGGGTACTTCCGGGCGGCAGGTCACACGCACGCACACACTCGGTCAACACTGAGGGGACAATATTGGTCAGTATGATTAATTCGGCCTATACTCTGTTTCTTTTCAACTGGCGGTAAAATGCAAAGTTCCCATCAAGATTTCGGTAAAATGCAAAGTTCCCATCAAGATTTCGCTAAAATGCAAAGTTCCCATCAAGATTTCGCTAAAATGCAAAGTTCCCATCAAGATTTCGCTAAAATGCAAAGTTCCCATCAAGATTTCGGTAAATTGCAAAGTTCCCATCAAGATTTCGCTAAAATGCAAAGTTCCCATCAAGATTTCGCTAAATTGCAAAGTTCCCATCAAGATTTCGCTAAAATGCAAAGTTCCCATCAAGATTTCGGTAAAATCCAAAGTTCCCATCAAGATTTCGCTAAAATGCAAAGTTCCCATCAAGATTTCGCTAAATTGCAAAGTTCCCATCAAGATTTCGCTAAAATGCAAAGTTCCCATCAAAATTTCGCTAAAATGCAAAGTTCCCATCAAGATTTCGGTAAAATGCAAAGTTGCCATCAAGATTTCGGTAAAATGCAAAGTTGCCATCAAGATTTCGGTAAAATGCAAAGTTCCCATCAAGATTTGTCAGTAATTTGCAAGATTTTGTAGTGAAATATGGTGCTAATTATATAAACTTGATCTTAATACGATGCAGAGACATAGTAGTATCATATTTTGCCATTAACTATCGATACATTAGCTGCTAAGGGATTTAATTTACCGTCAGTTGAAATGAAAACCGATCATAGTAGATTGTTTGGGGCGAAATGACTCTTTTGTGGAAAGCGGTTTTATCCCCTTCTGTACAGTCGCGCTAATAAGTCATGGCCCGGCACCAATTAGGTTCTGATCAATCATTGGTATCAGCCATATTTACACATGATTTCTTCTTTTTTGATTTGAGACATACGACCAGGTTCCTACACTTTACCCACCCTATTCAACATATCGGACAGACATTAATTCAGCACAGAGCGAGCCAAACGTAATGCCAGCTGGGACATGACTTATGAGCGCGACTGTACCGGCGATGTGTTTTATCATTGTATTCTTACCTATATTTAAACCATTTTGTGCAGTTTAAGGGGAGATTTCCACTTGAGGGACTTTTTTTTCTTGACCCCTTTCTCCCTCATGTTTAGCCCCATTGCTTTTGAGATTTTAAGACGTTTGCCCCATTAGTTTGGCGATTTTATGAACGTTCGCCCCATTTATGTCACTTTTAAGACCTTTCGTGCCATTTAGGTGTCGATATTTTCCTGGCGAGCGATAGCGAGCCTGTAATTTAAGAGCAACCGGCCTTCGGCCGGGAAATGTTTCTACCGAAAAATGTACAAATTTATCTTGAAAGGGGGTCAAGGGGGTGAAATTTTAAGATTGCTGGAGGAGTAGGAAACAAACTAAAAACCTCCCCTTAAGAATGAGCTGCGGTAGTAAAAAGGGTTAGATGAGATCATTCGAAGCCTGTTAATTGCTGGAGGCCCTTTTCAAACTGAATACAATCGTCTAATGGTAGCCAGAATAAAGTTAAAAAGACGTCGCCGGTACTGAAGGGGTTAAGGGGGGTCACCTGTTATTTTTTCTTCTCTCCTTTTACCTTTTTCTCTGGCTTGTATCCATTCGGCCCCATTCAGCCTACTGTTTTAAGACGTTTATCCCCATCCAGGTGTCGATTTCTTCCAGCCAGCAATATATGAAGAAATCCGGCTTCGCCGGATACACCTTTCTATCGAAAAATGTACACATTTAACCTGCTGTCAAAAATATTGTTTTAAATATGCTGGCTCGCTACCGCTGGCCAGGAAAAAAATCGACACCTGGATGGGGATAAACGTCTTAAAACAGTAGGCTGAATGGGTCCCAATGGATACAACCCAGAGAAAAAGGGAGAGAGAGAAAACATAAAGGAGGTGGGCCCCCTCAAAAGGCAAGTGAAACTGTGACGCCCGCAACAACAGCTACGACGTTAAGAATAACTAGCTCCTTAAGGGCAGAGGGGCAGATTTTCTGGGCCCCCTTTCTCCCTCATGTTTAGCCCCATTAGTTTTCAAATTTTAAGACGTTCGGCCCATTAGGTTGGCTATGTTAAGACCTGTCGCCCCATTTCTTTGTCAATATTATGACCTTTCGTGCTATTTAGGTGTTGATTTTTTTTCCTGGCGAACGATAGTGAGCCTGTAATTTTGGAAGAATCGGCCTTCGGCTGGGACATTCTTCTACCGACATATATACAAAATGATCTAGAAAGGGGATCTGATGGATTTTTTTTTTTTTTTTTTAGTTCGATGGAAGTCTAAGAAAGCAACTAATAAAATATATTAAAAAAACTACATACATGGAGAAATAGGTACGCGCATCTTCTCTTAACCCCTTCAGCACGACGACGAGCTTTGGGAGCATGTTCTGGTTACCGTTAGACGATTTTATTTAGCTTATAATCTACCTGTCGGACTCAAAGGGGGTAAATACGATATGGTGATCTTCTTTCATGTCTCATTAAGGGGAGTCTTTTAGTTCATTCCCTAGACTTCCATCAAGCTTAAAATTACGCCCCCTAGACCCCCTTTCAAGATAAATTTTTACATTTTTCGATAGAAATATGTCCCGGCCGAAGGCCGATTCCTCTTAAATTACAGGCTCGCTATCGCTCGCCAGGAAAAAATCGACACCTAAATGGGACGAAAGGTCTTAAAAGTGACAAATGGGGTGAAACTTCTTAAAATCGCCAAACTAGTGGGGCGAACGTCTTAAAACTTCAAAAGCAATGGGGCTAAACATAAGGGAGAAAGGGGTAAAGAAAAAAAATCCCTCAAGTGGAAATCTCCCCTTAACTCTGGTCATCCTCCTTTCGGGACTTCGGTGAGACCTATTCTGATGCACTTGACATATCGAAGGCCTTCCATAGAGTATGGCACAAATCTTTAATTTCTAAACTACCCTCCTTAGGTTTCTATCCCTCCATCTGTACCTTTGTCTCTAATTTCCTTTCCGGCCGTTCCATAGCTGCGGTTGTGGACGGCCATCGCTCACTTTCTCATCCTATCAACTCCGGTGTTCCTCAGGGCTCTGTCCTATCTCCCATTCTCTTTCTAATTTCCATAAATGATCTTCTCAACTGTAGCTCCAGTCCCATCCATCCATACGCGGACGACTCTACCTTACACTACTCAATTAGTTTTCCTGAACGCCCCAGCCAGCAATCCCTCAAAGACAAACGTAATGAAGCCATGCAACACTTATCTTCTGATCTAACTTCTATTTCCAATTGGGGCAGAGAAAACCTTGTTGCCTTTAATGCTTCCAAAACCCAATTTCTTCATCTATCTACCCGTTCAGAACTCCCAGAGGACTATCCCTTACTCTTCAACAATACAAAAATCAATCCTTGATCTTCTCTCAATATTCTTGGTGTCTCTTTTTCTTCTGCTCTCACTTGGAAGGACCATATTACCTGTCTTGCCAAGGCAGCCTCCCAGAAGCTGGGTGTGCTCAACCACCTCAAGGGGTTCTTTACCCCTGCACAGCTTCTTGCTTTGTACAGGGGCACAGTGCGTCCTTGTATTGAGTATTGTTAACATGTGAGGGAAGGATCCTCTCACACTGTACTCCTAGACAAAGTAGAAAGGAAATCCTTTCGTATCATTAACTCCCGTCCACTCACCAACTCTCTGCAATCTCTCTCTCTCTCTCTCTTCGCCGCAATGTTGCATATCTCTCACTATTCTATCGCTACTATAGTAATCAATGATCCTCGGAGCTTTCCCAGTGTATACCACCTCCTCTACGTAGGGTACGTAGTACCCGTCTTGCAACACAATCCCACCCCTACTCTGTGCAACTCTCCAACCCAAGAGTGAAACGATATTCTCTGACTTTCTTCTATTCAACTGCTGAGATCTGGAACTCTGTCTTTCCCCCTTCCTATGACTTAAATTGCTTCAAACTCCGTGTGTCCAGGCATTTTGGCTCGAACGTCCCTTTATTTTGGCCTTGTCACTCTTTCAACTCTGGAGGAGGCACTCGCTGCAGGCAGTTCTGCCTTTTGTCTCCCTCACTCACATAGAAAGAAAAAAAAACATTCAACTTTGTCAAAATTAGCAGTTTTACGTGTTTATAAACTTGTCTTTGAATATCTATTATCTAGACTGGTTTTGACTTAAAGTAAAATAAATTCTCCCCCCCCCCCTCCCAATGCGTTCGTGCTAGCCCCAACCTGTATAATGAGGCTGGTGAAAGGTGAGGCTTGTAATAACGTGTGGGGGTTTGAGGTGTTCGTGTACTCTGTGACGGGTTAATTAGAGGTTCACATATGTCCATACTTAGTACATCGTGCTCATACACATATTTTAGAGGATAATATTACCAAAGCCAATTCCCATGTATTTTATAGATGGAATACTGATAAATTTAACTAATTTTATTTATTTATTTATTTATGTTTTTATTATACTGTATATACTGTAGTATATATATATATATATATATATATATATATACCGGTATATATACAGTATATATACATTTTTTTTTTTTTTTTTTTTTTTGTGGTTGGTATTGAAACTAGACCTCCCTTATCAACGTTTGTTATAACATTATGGTTGAAACAGCCTGTGGTTGTGGAACGGAAAGGAGGTTTAGATTTGATATAATGCCTATGGGCATATGTTTTGCTACCGATATATTTATATATATATATATATATATATATATATATATATATATATATATATATATATATATATATGCTGTACACAGATAGATAAATAGATAGACAAGCTTACCGACAGTAAACAGAGTGGCGAAGATTCAGACAGACCAAATGTGTGTGTGTGTGTGTGTGAGTGTGTACGTGTGTTAGTGTGTGTGTGTGTGTGTGTATGTGGGTTAGTGTGTGTGTGTGTGTGTGTGTGTGTATGTATGTCTGAGTGTGTGTGTGTGTGTATGTGTGTGGGTTAGTGCGTGTGTGTATGTGTGTGTGTATGTGCACGCTCAGATAGCCTTGTGATAAACTTTAAAATATAGTTGCCAAACTTGTGATTGCTTTATAACCTCGAGGGAAACTGTTGGCCATTTTGTACCGCGACAACCAATATATCAACTCTATCAAAAATATATCCCGACCGAAATCTGATGTCTTCAAAATTACAGGCTCTCACAGAAAAAAATATCGAAACCTGAATGGGGTGAAGCGTCTCATGATTGCCAAACTAATGGTCCAAACTACCGGAGCGAATCAGGGGAGGTCCGAAATGTACCCTCTCGGCCTAAATACAGTTCCCCAGACAATATTGCATTTTCTTAAACCGAGACACCCAATACATCACAACCCCCTCCCCCCCCCCCCCCCCCCAAGCCAGGTTCTAAAAATCGCCAGGTACAGTCGAATGTCATAGTTTCTAGTCCACTCGTAAATATTTAAATATTGCTAATTATGGAAGTATATCTCTGGAAGCGAATGCATTAAGGGGAGATCTCCACTTGAGGGATTTTTTTCTTGACTCCTTTCTCCCTCATGTTTAGCCCCATTGCTTTTGATACTGTAAAACGTTTGCCCCATTAGTTTAGCAATTTTAAGAACTTTCACCCCATATTAAGACCTTTCATGCCATTCAGGTGTCGATTTTATCCTGGCGAGCGATAGCGAGCCTGTAATTTAAGAGGAACCGGCCTTCGGCCGGGACATTTTCTACCGAAAAATTTACAAATTTATCTTGAAAGGGACTAAAGGGGGTGTAATTTTAAGCTTGATGGAGGTCTAGGGAACAAACTAAATACCTCCCCTTAATGTAGTGTTCTGTACATTAGATAGTTACTGCAGATAGTTATAATTGCATCAAGACAAGCCTAGGGGGGGTCCAGGAGTTGTTTACGAGTGAGGTAGAGTCTATGGTGTCCGAGTGTACAGTCAGACAAATAAGTCATGTCTCGCCACCAATTATACTGTATGTTGACGAATAATTGGGTATCGGCAATATCTAAAACTATTTTTGGTATTCGTTTTGAGTGAGCTATGACAACACGTTCCTACTCATACCCGCCCTACTCAACATCTGACAGACATTAACCCTCTCCGACATATGACGCGATTTTGAGCCTATTGGGGATACTTTAAAGCCTTTGTTACCATCAGGGGTATTTAGAAACCTTTAGTTTAGTTACTTCAACCTCTGCAGTTGGCTTTGAGTTAGCTGTGTTGAGCCTATTGGGGATACTTTAAAGCCTTTGTTACCATCAGAGGTATTTAGAAACCTTTAGTTTAGTTACTTCAACCTCTGCAGTTGTCTTTGAGTTAGCTTTGTTGACCCTATTGGGGATACTTTAAAGCCTTTGTTACCATCAGGGGTATTTAGAAACCTTTAGTTTAGTTACTTCAACCTCTGCAGTTGTCTTTGAGTTAGCTGTGTTGAGCCTATTGGGGATACTTTAAAGCCTGTGTTACCATCAAGGGTATTTAGAAACCTTTAGTTTAGTTACTTCAACCTCTGCAGTTGTCTTTGAGTTAGCTGTGTTGAGCCTATTGGGGATACTTTAAAGCCTTTGTTACCATCAGGGGTATTTAGAAACCTTTAGTTTAGTTACTTCAACCTCTGCAGTTGTCTTTGAGTTAGCTGTGTTGAGCCTATTGGGGATACTTTAAAGCCTTTGTTACCATCAGGGGTATTTAGAAACCTTAGTTTAGTTACTTCAACCTCTGCAGTTGTCTTTGAGTTAGCTGTGTTGAGCCTATTAGGGATACTTTAAAGCCTTTGTTACCATCAGGGGTATTTAGAAACCTTAGTTTAGTTACTTCAACCTCTGCAGTTGTCTTTGAGTTAGCTGTGGGCAGAAAACTAATTTTGGAGAGGTAATTATAAGAGTGAGAGAACTCTATTTCGTATTGCTAATCTGGCAACCTCTGCGTCATATGAGTCTGAAGGGGTTAATACAGCACAGAGCGAGCCAAACGTAATGACAGCTGAGACTTATTCGCGCGACTGTGCACAGAAATCAAATGGTGTACGTACAAGGTAACAAATTAAGAGTATTCCACAACTATGAATGTACAATACGGTACATGTTATCCGGGTTTTACAATGGATTTTCGCCTTAAGGGGAGATGGGCTGGTTTTTCTAGCCACCTTTTCCCTCGTGTTTAGCCCCATTGGTTTTTAGATTTTATGACGGTCGGCCCATTAGTTTAGCGATTTTAAGACTTTACACCCCATTGCTGTGTCAATATTCAGACCTTACGTACTATTTAGGTGTCAATTTTTTCCCGGCGAGCGATAGCGAGACTGAAATTTTAAGAGTAACCGGCCTGTGGCCGGGACATTTTTCTACCGAAAAATGTACAAATTTATCTTGAAGGGGGATACCGGGGTTGTTTTTTCAAGTTTGATGGAGGTCCTAGGGAGGTAACTAGGAAAACAATAAATATATGACCAAAAATCGACCAAAAAGTAAGCCATCCCTCTCTATGTGGTCCAGGGCAGGTCTTTTTGGACTCCCGTATTTCGCTCCATTAGTTTGGAGATTTTAAGATGTTTCACACTATTAGTTTGGCGATGATTAGACGATTCATCTCATGCAGGTGTCTGTTTTTTGAGGGGCGAGCGATAGCGAGCTTGTATTTTAGAAGAAATCGGCCTTTGGTCATGACACTTTTCTATCAAAACATTTATAGAATTAGCTTGGAGGGGGTCTGGGTGAACAATATTTAGTTTGAAGGAAATCTGGGTAGGTGCGGATTTTGTGCATATACTGTATATATATATATATATATATATATATATATATATATATATATATATATATATATTTTTTTTTTTTTTTTTTTTTTTTAGGGGACAAAGATAAAATACTTTGGCTACGGCAACAGCCATGAAGGGTCTGCGCCCAGGTTCAACAGGCAGGAATCGATTACCCAGCTATAAATATATATATACAGTATATGGGCTCCCTGGGTTTTACAATGGGTTCGCCCTTTGATGGTTGGTTGGGTTTTCGGGACCACCTTCCTCCCTCATGCTTAATCCTATTAGTTTTCAGATTTTATGACGTTCGGCACATTAGTCTGGCGATTTTGAGACTTTTCGCCCTATTTCCTTGTCAATATTAAGACCTTTCGTGCCATTTAGGTGTCGAATTTTTCCTGGCAAGCGATAGCGAGCCTGTATATTTGGAGGAACCGGCCTTCGGCCGTGACATTTTTCTATCGAAAAATGTACAAATTTATCTCGAAGGGGGATCTTGGGTATGCTTTTGTTTAAGCTTGATGGAGGTCTAGGGAGTAAACTATAATGTATACTGTATATTGATAAACTATAATGTATACTGTATATTGATAAACTATAATGTATACTGTATATTGATAAACTATAATGTATACTGTATATTGATAAACTATAATGTATACTGTATATTAAATCATGTATACTGTATATTGAATCATGTATACTGTATATTAAATCATGTATACTGTATATTGAATCATGTATACTGTATATTGATAAACTATAATGTATACTGTATATTGATAAATAAATCGACCAATAAATATACCCTTCCCCCCTTAAGGGGAGGTTTTTAGTTTGTTTCCTACTCCTCCAGCAATCTTAAAATTTCACCCCCTTGACCCCCTTTCAAGACAAATTTGTACATTTTTCGGTAGAAAAATTTCCCGGCCGAAGGCCGGTTACTCTTAAATTACAGGCTCGCTATCGCTCGCTAGAATAAAATCGACAGAATGGGGCGGAAATTCTTAAAATCACCAAACTAATGGGGCAAACGTCTTAAAATCTCAAAAGCAATGGGGCTAGACATGAGGGAGAAAGGGGTCAAGAAAAAAGTCAAGTGGAAATCTCCCTAACTCACTCCTGTCTGTGCTGCCTAACTTGTTGAGAACTGTGTATATACGCCTCTCTCTCTCTCTCTCTCTCTCTCTCTCTCTCTCTCTCTCTCTCTCTCTCTCTCTCTCTCTCTCTCTCTCTCTCTCTCTCTCTCTCTATCTATATCTATCTATCTATCTCTCTCTGTATCTCTCTCTGTATCTCTCTCTTTCTCTCTCTCTCTATCTCTCTCTCTCTATCTCTCTCTCTCTCTCTCTGTCTATAATTTAGGAGAAATCGGCGTTCGGCTGAGACTTTTTCTTATCGAAAAATATTCACATTTATCTCGAAGGGGGATGTTGGGGATATTTTTGTTTAAGCTTGATGGAGGTCTAGGGAGGAACAAATAAATATAATAATGAAATCTACCAATAAATGTAGCCTTCTCCCCTTAAGGGGGGTGACCTGCTTTTTGTTATTTCTGTCCTTTTCTCTCTTTCTCTGGCTTGTATCCATTCGGCCCCATTCAGCCAACTATTTTAAGACGTTTATCCCCATCTAGGTGTCGATTTCTTCCTGGCGAGCGATAGCGAGCCAGCATTATATGACGAAATCCGGCTTCGCCGGAGACATTTTTCCATCGAAAAATGTACAAATTTAGCCTGCTGTCTAACAAAAATAAAAAATATGCTGGCTCGCTACCGCTCACTAGTCAACAATTGACACCTGGATGGGGATAAGCGTCTTAAAACGGCAGGCTGAATGGGGCCAAATGGGTACAAGGCAGAGAAAGATAGAAAAGGATAGAACAAAAACAGGTCACCCCCCTTAACCTCCACCTGATAATATAAATACCGTCAAATAAAATTGCATGTCACACTTAACCCCTTCAGACTCATATGACGCAGAGGTTGCCAGATTAGCAATAAGAAATAGTTCTCTCACTCTTATAATTACCTCTCCAAAATTAGTTTTCTGCCCACAGCTAACTCAAAGACAACTGCAGAGGTTGAAGTAACTAAACTAAAGGTTTCTAAATACCCCTGATGGTAACAAAGGCTTTAAAGTATCCCCAATAGGCTCAACACAGCTAACTCAAAGACAACTGCAGAGGTTGAAGTAACTAAACTAAAGGTTTCTAAATACCCCTGATGGTAACAAAGGCTTTAAAGTATCCCCAATAGGCTCAACACAGCTAACTCAAAGACAACTGCAGAGGTTGAAGTAACTAAACTAAAGGTTTCTAAATACCCCTGATGGTAACAAAGGCTTTAAAGCATCCCCAATAGGCTCAACACAGCTAACTCAAAGACAACTGCAGAGGTTGAAGTAACTAAACTAAAGGTTTCTAAATACCCCTGATGGTAACAAAGGCTTTAAAGCATCCCCAATAGGCTCAACACAGCTAACTCAAAGACAACTGCAGAGGTTGAAGTAACTAAACTAAAGGTTTCTAAATACCCCTGATGGTAACAAAGGCTTTAAAGCATCCCCAATAGGCTTATCACAGCTAACTCAAAGACAACTGCAGAGGTTGAAGTAACTAAACTAAAGGTTTCTAAATACCCCTGATGGTAACAAAGGCTTTAAGTATCCCCAATAGGCTCAAAATCGCGTCATCTGTCGGAGAGGGTTAATAGCTAGTTATACCCTACCGTATTATCTTCATCTTGGCATCCTTGTATTTGCTCTGCCGAAACCTTGATCACGGAATCTTCAAGAGGTGGATGTTTTTTTTTTTTTTCTGTCGTCCAATCATTGCCAGACTATATTTTAAATGGCGGCACCGGTACTAAACGTTATTCTATCTATCTATCTATTGCCGGACGCCTTACTCCCCTTAATGAGGGTGGCCATACACAGAATGCCCCCAAGCTGACCTATTCCCTGTAAGAAGGAACAACCCGAGCCAGTTTACTGAAGGACTTACAGGATTGACCACTCAATTTAGGATCCGTCCGACTCCGAGGCCCTCTGCGTATTTTGTTAGCACTATTTTTTCTACAGTGGTGATCGGGTCGTCCATCCACTAAACGTTATTGATAGTACCATTTGAAACTTGTGGTGACCAATACACGACCTTCCCCTGACGACCCCTTTAAGGGGAGATATCCACTTGAGGGATTTTTTTTCTTGACTCCTTTCTCCCTCATGTTTAGCCCCATTGTTTTCCTAATGTTAAGACGTTCGCCCCATTATTTTGACGATTTTAATAACTTTCACCCCATTTCTGTCAATTTTAAGACCTTTCGTGCCATTTAGGTGTCGATTTTATCCTGGCGAGCGATAGCGAGCCTGTAATTTAAGAGGAACCGGCTTTCAGCCGGGACATTTTTTTACCGAAAAATGTACAAATTTATCTTGAAAGGGGCTCAAGGGGGTGTAATCTTAAGCTTGAAGGATATCTAGGGACCAAACTAAAAACCTCCCCTTAAAGACTCTGGACCACGGCCTGTCACTCTTATTATCAACTTCTGCAATATTCGCGGCCTTTCCTCTAATTTTCATTCTATCGAACACCATCTCTCCTCCTCCAAACCTGATCTTCTTTTCCTCACCGAAACTCAGGTGTCTGAAGCAACTGCCAGCAGCCCCTCCTCTGTATCCTCCTACTTTCTCTATCCTAGTTTCAAAGCCAAAGACGGATGTTGTGCATACGTGCACAACAAACTCACTTGCTTTCGTATTCCCGATTTCGACTCCTCTGAATTCTCAACTTTATGACTCAAACTATCCTGTCATTCTCATACTAAATATTTCTGTGCTGTCTATCTTTCCCCTAACTCTACCGACTTTCCCAAATTCTTCGACTATCTAAACTCTAAAGTGGAACACATTCTATCCATCTCTCCCTTCTCTGAAATCTCCATCTTAGGAGATTTCAACGTTCACCCTCGCCAATGGCTCTCCTCTCACTCTACTGACCAACCTGGTGAACAAGCCTACGTCTTTTCTATCCTAAATGACCTAGAGCAGCTGGTCCAGTAACCCACCCGTATCCTGGATCGCTTCGGAGATTGGCCCAACATTCTTGACTTATTTCTGACTTCTAACCCTTCTTCTTATACTATCAATCTTTTCTCTCCTTTGGGCTCCTCCGAACATAAACTTATCTCCGTCACCTGTCCTATCTCTTCAGTAAGGCCATCCGATCCTCCCAGCCGGCTGCACTTGTGGCACTGCCGACTGGGAGGTTCTCCGGCAGTACTTCTTTGATTTCCCATGGAATGACTTCTGCTTCCGTGGCCGAGGACCCTCGGAGAGTGCTGAACGCATTACCGAGGTAATCCTTTCGGCCATGGAAGCGTACATTCCATTTTCTTTCTCTCAGTCTAATGCAAGAACATCTTGGTTTACTCACGCTTGTTCTACTGCTGTCTGCAACAAGGAGGAAGCATTCAAACGGTACCAACGCCTTAAAACTCAAGAATCTCATTCTTCTTATGTTTCTGCTCAGAATCAAGCCAAATCTGTTCTTCGACTTGCCAAACACTCTTTCATCAATAATAAATGCACTGAACTATCCAACTCTAGCTCTTCCCAAGCTTTCTGGCATCTAGCTAAAAACCTCTCCAACAACTTTTCTTCCTCGTCTTTCCCTCCCCTTTTCCACTCTGATGGCACAACCATCACTTCTTCCTCTGACAAAGCTGAACTCTTTGCTCAAACTTTTGCCAGAAGCTCTACCATGGATGATTCCGGTGCTATTCCTCCCTCTCCACCCCCCTCTCTCCTATTTATGCCTAATTTCCTAATCTCTTCTAAAGATGTACTATCTACCCTCTCTGGGCTTAATACTAATAAGGCGTACGGTCCAGACGGTGTTCCTCCTGTTGTACCCAAAAACTGTGCTTCCGTGCTGACCCCCTGCCTAGGCAAACTCTTTCGTCTCTGTCTCTCCTCTAACGTCTTCCCTTCTTGCTGGAAGTTTGCTCTCATTCAACCTGTCCCAAAGAAGGGTGACCGGTCTCAACCCTCCAACTATCGTCCAATTGCTCTCATCTCTTGTATCTCTAAAGTTTTTTAAACTATTCTTGCTTCCAAATTTCTTAAGCATTTCTCTTCTCATAATCTGCTCTCAGATCGCCAATATGGCTTCCTTAAGGGTCGCTCTACTGGTGATCTTCTTTCATATCTTACTAACTCTTGGTCATCCTCCTTTCGGGACTTCGGTGAGACTTTTTCTGTTGCACTAGACATATCGAAGGTCTTCGATAGAGTCTGGCACAAATCTTTAATTTCCAAACTGCCCTCCTTCGGTTT
Organism: Paralithodes platypus; assembly: GCA_032716605.1. Classification (NCBI taxonomy): domain Eukaryota; kingdom Metazoa; phylum Arthropoda; class Malacostraca; order Decapoda; family Lithodidae; genus Paralithodes; species Paralithodes platypus. Next base: position 27,283,077 of record CM064563.1, read on the forward strand.
CTGTCCCTCCATCTGTGCCTTTGTCTCTAATTTCCTTTCCGGCCGTTCCATAGCTGCGGTTGTGGACGGCCATCGCTCATTTCCTCATCCTATCAACTCCGGTGTTCCTCAGGGTTCTGTCCTATCTCCTATTCTCTTTCTAATTTTCATAAATGATCTTCCCAACTGTACATCCAGTCCCATCCATTCCTATGCAGACGACTCTACTTTACACCACTCAATTAGTTTTCCAGAACACCCCAGCCAGCAGTTCCTCAAAAGTAAACGTAATGAAGCCATAAAATGCTTATCTTCTGATCTAGCTACTATTTCCAATTGGGGTAGAGAAAACCTTGTTGCATTTAATGCTTCCAAAACTCAATTTATCCATCTTACTACCCGTCAGGAACCTCCAGAGGACTATCCCTTATTCTTCAACAATACATAAATCAACCCTTCATCTTCCCTCAATGTTCTCGGTGTCTCTTTTTCTTCTGCCCTCACTTGGAAAGACCATATTACCAGTCTCGCTAAGGCAGCCGCCCAGAAGCTGGGTGTGCTCGACCGCCTCAAGGGGTTCTTTACCCCTGCGCAGATTCTTGCTCTGTACAGGGACACAGTGCGTCTTCGTATTGAGTATTGTTCACATGTGTGGGGAGGATCCTCTCACACCGCACTCCTAGATAAAGTGGAAAGGAAAGCCTTTCGTATCATTAACTCCCGTCCACTCACCAACTCTCTGCAATCTCTCTCTCTTCGCCACAATGTTGCATCTCTCTCGCTATTCTATCGCTACTACAATAATCAGTGTTCCTCGGGTGTATACCACCTCCTCTACGTAGGGTACATAGTACCCGCCTTGCAACACAATCCCACCCCTACTCTGTGCAACTCTCCAACCCAAGAGTGAAACGTTATTCTCAGACTTTCTTCTATTCAACTGCTGAGCTCTGGAACTCTCCCAGAATCAGTTTTTCCCTCGTCCTATGACTTAAATTGCTTCAAACTCCGTGTGTCCAGGCATTTTAGCTCGAACGTCCCTTGATATCGGCCCTGTCACTCTTTGACATCTGGGGGAGGCACTCGCTGCAGGCAGTTATGCCTTTTGTCTCCCTCATTCACATCGAAAAAAAGAAATGCTATTTATGGCAGGTGACCCAAATCCCAGGCGGCCTTTGTGGTTATATTGACTGTCTAAACATGGAGGTCAATAAGTTACTATTTGGTAAGTCAATTCTAAACATGGAGGTCAATAAGTTAGTATTTGGTAAGTCAATTCACCCAGGTTGCTTAGCCTATATATAACTAAAAGTTTTTCGTTATCACTATCACTATATCAATATACCTGTTTATCACTATATCAATATACCTGTTTATCACTATATCAATATACGTGTGGAAGACAAACGCTAAACATACAACAGGGTGGGAATAGCTTGACTTAAGGGGGGTGACCTGCTTTTTGTTATTTCTGTCCTTTTCTCTCTTTCTCTGGCTTGTATCCATTCGGTCCCATTCAGCCTACTGTTTTAAGACGTTTATCCCCATCCAGGTGTCATTTTTTTACTGGTGAGCGGTAGCGAGCCAGCATATTTTTTATTTTTGTTTGACAGCAGGCTAAATTTATACATTTTTCGATAGAAAAATGTCCGGCGAAGCCGGATTTCTTCATATAATGCTGGCTCGCTATCGCTCACCAGGAAGAAATCGACACCTAGATGGGGATAAACGTCTTAAAATAGTTGGCTGAATGGGGCCGAATGGATACAAGCCAGAGAAAGAGAGAAAAGGACAGAAATAACAAAAAGCAGGTCACCCCCGCCTTAAGGAGGTAGTGCTTGATTTTCGGTCAATGTATTTATATATTAACTTATTTTTGAGTTTCCTCGCTAGATTTTTTGATCAAGCTTAAAGCAACACCCCCTAGACCCCCTTTCAAGATAAATTTTTACATTTTTTCGGTCGAATAATGTCCGGTTCCTCTTAAAATTGCAGGCTCGCTATCGCTCGCCAGGAAATAATCGATACCTAAATGGCACGAAAGGTCTTAAAATTGACAACGAAATGGGGGGGGGGGAAGGTCTTAAAATCGCCAAACTAATGGGCCGAACGTATTATAATTTCGAAACTAGTGGGGCTAAACATGAGGGAGAAGGGGGTCCAGAAAAACGGTCTGCCTGCCCTTAAGCCGCTGTCGCACGAGCGATTTTTCCGTCAATTTTCGATGAGCAAATTTTTTCTCATACTATATTCAGGCTCTTTCGCATTGGACTCGGACACTAGATCGACGGTAGATTATGTTAAGGGGAGATTTCCACTTGAGGGATTTTTTTGTTCTTGACTCCTTTCTCCCTCATGTTTAGCCCCATTGTTTTTCTAATTTTAAGACGTTCGCCCCATTATTTTGACGATTTTAAGAACTTTCAACCCATTTCTGTCAATTTTAAGACCTTTCGTGCTATTTAGGTGTCTATGTTATCCTGGCGAGCGATAGCGAGCCTGTAATTTAAGAGGAACCGGCTTTCAGCCGGGAAATTTTTCTACCGAAAAATTTACAAATTTATCTTGAAAGGGGCTCAAGGGGGTGTAATCTTAAGCTTGAAGGATATCTAGGGACCAAACTAAAAACCTCCCCTTAATGACCACAGATCCTTCCTAAGCTGCATAATATCGTCTCAATATAACTATAGAATGAAATACCACACACACGTCGCTGGAATCAAAGGGTTAACAGTTGCAGTAGGTACCGGAAACGTCTCATTGACTCATTTAAGGGGAGATTTCCACTTGAGGTATTTTTTTATTTTTTTTTTATTTACCCCCTTGCTCCCTCATGTTTAGCCCCATTGCTTTTGAGATTTTAAGACGTTCGCCACATTAGTTTGGCGATTTTAAGAACTTTTGCCCCATTTATGTCACTTTTATGACCTTTCGTGCCATTTAGGTGTCGATTTTTCCTGGCGAGCGATAGCGAGCCTGTAATTTAAGAGGAACCGGCCTTCGGCCGGTACATTTTTCTACCGAAAAATGTACACATTTTTCTTGAAAGGGAGTCAAGGGGGTGTAATTTCAAGCTTGATGGAAGTCTAGGAAACACACTTAAAATCCTCCCCTTAAACAGTGACAGGCATTTAATTCAAGCCCTTTAACCAGACGAAAATATACAGTACTTCATTAGCGCTGTCTGATCCGACCTCTCGCCAGTTATTGTGATCTTTTCGTATAATTATTATGATTAACCCCTTCAGTACCGGCGACGTTCTTTTAATTTTATTCTGACTACTATTAAACGATTTTATTCAGTTTAAGGGGAGGTTTTTAGTGTGTTTCCTAGACTTCCATCAAGCTTGAAATTACACCCCCTTGATCCCCTTTCAAGAAAAATGTGTACATTTTTCGGTAGAAAAATTTCCCGGCCGAAGGCCGGTGTCTCTTAAATTACAGGCTCGCTATCGCTCGCCAGGAAAAAAAATCGGCACCTAAGTGGCACGAAAGGTCTTAAAATTGACAGAAATGGGTTGAAAGTTCTTAAAATCGCCGAAGTAATGGGGCGACCTTCTTAAAATCTCAAAAGCAATGGGGCTAAACATGAGGGAGAAAGGTGTCCAGAAAAAAGTCATCAAGTGGAAATCTTCCCCTTAAGCTTAAACCCCCAAGACCCTCCTTCAAGATAAATGTGTACATTTTTTCGATAGAAAATTTTCCCGGCCAAAGGCCGGCTCCACTTAAATTATAGGCTCGCTGTCGTGCGCCAGGAAAAGTCTTAATATTGACAAAGAAATGGGACGAAAGGTCTTTAAATCTCCAAACTAATGAACCGAACGTCTTAAAATCTGAAAACTAATGGGGCTAAGCATAAGGAAGAAGGGGGACCAGAAAAATTACCCATCTCCCCTTAACCTGCAATATTGGATATATACCGTTTAGCCAATCAGTGTTCGACAAAGGCCCCATTCAGACGCTGCCAGTGCAGTGTGTACATAGTATCGCACACGAGCACTCAGATATTTTTTTTCTTTCTTTTTTTTTTTTTTACTCGGGTCGATTGGTTTAGAGTAGTTAACCCTTTCAGACTCATATGACGCAGAGGTTGCCAGATTAGCAATAAGAAATAGAGTTCTCTCACTCTTATAATTACCTCTCCAAAATTAGTTTTCTGCCCACAGCTAACTCAAAGACAACTGCAGAGGTTGAAGTAACTAAACTAAAGGTTTCTAAATACCCCTGATGGTAAACAAGGCTTTAAAGTATCCCCAATAGGCTCAACACAGCTAACTCAAAGACAACTGCAGAGGTTGAAGTAACTAAACTAAAGGTTTCTAAATACCCCTGATGGTAACAAAGGCTTTAAAGTATCCCCAATAGGCTCAACACAGCTAACTCAAAGACAACTGCAGAGGTTGAAGTAACTAAACTAAAAGGTTTCTAAATACCCCTGATGGTAACAAAGGCTTTAAAGTATCCCCAATAGGCTCAACACAGCTAACTCAAAGACAACTGCAGAGGTTGAAGTAACTAAACTAAAGGTTTCTAAATACCCCTGATGGTAACAAAGGCTTTAAAGTATCCCCAATAGGCTCAACACAGCTAACTCAAAGACAACTGCAGAGGTTGAAGTAACTAAACTAAAGGTTTCTAAATACCCCTGATGGTAACAAAGGCTTTAAAGTAACCCCAATAGGCTCAAAATCGCGTCATATGTCGGATAGGGTTAAAAACACCCGCCCAATATCCTCCTTCAAGATAAATTTGTACATTTTCGATAGAAAAATTTCCCGGCCAAAGGCCGGTTCCTCTTAAATTACAGGCTCGCTATCGCTCGCCTGGAAAAAATCGATACCTAAATGACACGAAAAGTCTTATTATTGACAAAAAATGGGACAAAAGCTCTTAATATCGCCAAACTAATGGACCGAACGTCTTAAAATCTGAAAACTGATGGGGCTAAACATGAGGAAGAAGGGGGATCAGACCGTTTTACCAATCAGTGTTCGACAAAGGCCCCATTCAGACGCTGCCAGTGGTGTGTGTACATAGTATCGCACAGGAGCACTCAGAAACCAATTAGGCGTATTTTGTAGCCCGTCCCTGTGGCAATAGATCGTTTGGTTTGGTGCTGTTGTGATGATGATGATGATGATATTATTATGGTGATGATGATGATGATGAATATGATGATGGTGATGGTGATCAATATGATGATGGTGATGAACATGATGAATATGATGATGGTGATAATGATGATGGTGATGAATATGATGATGGTGATAATTATGATGATGAATATGATGATGGTGGTGATGATGATGATGATGGTGATGATGATGATGGTGATGATGATGATGAATATGATGATGATGAATATGATGGTGGTGATGAATATGATGATGGTGATGAATATGATGATGATGGTGATGAATATGATGATGATACTGAATATGATGATTGAGTTTAAAATGGAATGATGATGATGATGAATGTGTTATGATGACGTTAAGAAAGATGGAGAAGGTACACTTACGGTATATATTGATGCTGTATGTAATTATGAGTATTAACCCCTAACTGGCGGCGCGCAACATATGTCGAATGAAATAAATCTGGCCTAAGTGGCGGCGTGCGACATCTGTCGAGCGCCATTTTCAGCACGTAATGTTGCTGAGAGAGAGAGCTGAGCGGTGGGACGAGCGTAGCAACCCTATGACCACTCCCCACGACCACCGTGGACATACTGAACTGTATTCTACTTTCCCCCCTCCTTTCTCACTCGCTACACAGGGAATTATGTAAGGAAATTACCTTATTTCAGGGTTTTTGCACTCGTGTTGCACGATCGTTGCAAGAGAACCAGTGGTCGTACAAGGATGGTTCGGGTGTCATTGGAAAGCTCTGTTTATGCCCTTTCAGGGATAGATACTTGTTTTACGCTCTGTGTCTTATTTAGGCATGAAAATGAGCACGGAAACAACCATATTTAGGGTAAACCCCCCCCCCGCTGGGCGCTACAGTCAAATAGACCACCTAGCCCGCTAAATAAGGGTTAAAATTATAGATGTTACTTATGATGAGGATAATGATTAAGAATTAAGGGGGGATTTCCACTTGAGGGACTTTTTTCTTGACTCCTTTCTCCCTCATGTCTAGCCCCATTGCTTATGAGATTTAAAGACGTTTGCCTCATTAGTTTGGTGATTTTTAAGAATTTCCGCCCCATTCTGTCAATTTTAAGACCTTTCGTGCCATTTAGGTGTCGATTTTATCCTGGCGAGCGATAGCGAGCCTGTAATTTAAGAGTAATCGGTCTTCGGCCGGGACATTTTTTACCGAAAAATGTACAAATTTGTCTTGAAAGGGGGTCAAGGGGGTGAAATTTTAAGATTGCTGGAGGAGTAGGAAACAAACTAGAAACCTCCCCTTAAGAGCAATGTTCCGAAATATTTCATAGTGTGTCTAAATTGCTCAATTAAGGACGGGTGAGCGTATTTATTTAATGTCTTTTTATTTTGTATTCTATCTATCTATCTATATGCTCAGGCCCAATCCCCATTTTGGGGGTAGCCGACTCAAGACAGAGCAAGACCAGGGAAAACACCAAAACAACATAAAACTAAAAATAAACACAGATAAAAAACACAAACTCACACACATCCAGGTCACCCAGGAGAAGACCCAGAGACCAGGGTTACCAAGGTCGCTCCAGCACTGCCCCGGCCCCTGACCACCCGGAGAGGTTCCGATCTCGGCAGGCAGACATGCAGCGGAGCCAAAGCCACAAGCCCTCCCACCACACTTCCAGACACACCCTTCATATTAATCGTCCCCCCGGGCCAGGCGCCTGATGGACTATTATCTAGTCGAACTTGCATTGATATATATATATATTTTTGTTTTATTAGTTTCCTCCCTAGACCTCCATCAAGCATTAACAAAACACCCCCCCCCCCCCCCTAGACCCCCTTCGAGATAAAATTTTTACATTTTTCGGCAAAAAAAATATTCCGGCCCAAGGCTGGTTCGCAATCGCTCGCCAGGAAAAATCGACCCCTAAATGACACGAATCGTCCTAACATGGACAACAAAAAATTTAGTGAAAGCTCATAAAATCGCCAAACTAATGGAACAAACGTCTTAAAATCTGAAAACTAATGGGGCCCAACCGTGAGGAAGAAGGGGGACCAGAAAAATGACCCATCTCCCCTTAAATCTACTACAGCCTTTCCTTTCAGGCGATTGTACATTTAAGGGGGGGATGATTCACTTTAAGGGGGGGATGGTTCACTTTAAGGGGGGATGGTTCACTTTAAGGGGGAATGGTTCACTTTAAGGGGGGATGGTTCACTTTAAGGGGGGATGGTTCACTTTAAGGGGGGATGGTTCACTATAAGGAGGGATGGTTCAGTTTAAGGGGGGATGGTACACTTGATGAAGGGGGGATGGTACACTTGATGAAGGGGGGATGGTACACTTGATGAAGGGGGGATGGTACACTTTAAGGGGGGATGGTTCACTTTAAGGGGGGATGGTTCACTTAAAGGGGGGATGGTTCACTTTAAGGGGGGATGGTTCACTTTAAGGGGGGATGGTTCACTTTAAGGGGGGGATGGTTCACTTTAAGGGGGGGATGGTTCACTTTAAGGGGGGATGGTTCACTTTAAGGGGGGATGGTTCACTTAAGGGGGATGGTTCACTTAAGGGGGGATGGTTCACTTAAGGGGGTATGGTTCACTTAAAGGGGGGATGGTTCACTTAAGGGGGGGATGGTTCACTTTAAGGGGGGATGGTTCACTTTAAGGGGAGATGGTGCACTTAAGGGGGGATGGTTCACTTTAAGGGGGGATGGTTCACTTTAAGGGAGGATGGTTCACTTTAAGGGGGGATGGTTCACTTAAGGGGGGATGGTTCACTTAAGGGGGGATGGTTCACTTAAGGGGGATGGTTCACTTAAGGGGGGGATGGTTCACTTAAGGGGGGGATGGTTCACTTAAGGGGGGATGGTTCACTTTAGCGGGGATGGTTCACTTTAAGGGGGGATGGTACACTTAAGGGGGGGATGGTTCACTTTTTGGGCGATTTTTGCATGTATTTATTATTTTTCTAGTTTCCTCCCTAGACCTCCATCAAATTAAAAAAAAAAAATCCATTGGATCCCCCTTTTAGATTAATTTGTAAATTTTTCGGTAGAAAAATTTCCCGGCCGAAGGCCGGTTCTTCCAACATTACAGGCTCACTATCGTTCGCCAGGAAAAAAATTGACACCTAAATAGCATGAAAGGTCTAAATATTGACGAAGAAGTGGGGCGAAAGGTCTGAAAATCGACTAACTAATGGGGCAAACATCTTTACATCTGAAAAGTAATGGGGCTAGACATGAGGGAGAAAGTGGTCCAGAAAACCGGCCCATCCCCCCTTAACCCTTTCTGTATCGAGGACGCATTTTTTTTTTCCTAGCTATATTTAGACGATTGTGTGCAGTTTAAAGCCGATATCACACGAGCGCTTTTTCCCTCAACATTTATCCTCAACACTGGTCTGGCAGCTTATGAGGTCAACATTTAATATTTGTCTTTTACCTAAATTGATCTACCATCAGTCTAGTTTCCGAATCCAGTGCAAAACATTCCAGAAATGTTGATCATCGAATGTTGACTATAAAATCTCTCGTGTGGTACCGACTTAACCCTCTCCGACATATGACGCGATTTTGAGCCTATTAAGGATACTTTAAAGCCTTTGTTGCCATCAGGGGTATTTAGAAACCTTTAGTTTAGTTACTTCAACCTCTGCAGTTGTCTTTGAGTTAGCTGTGTTGAGCCTATTGGGGATACTTTAAAGCCTTTGTTGCCATCAGGGGTATTTAGAAACCTTTAGTTTAGTTACTTCAACCTCTGCAGTTGTCTTTGAGTTAGCTGTGTTGAGCCTATTGGGGATACTTTAAAGCCTTTGTTACCATCAGGGGTATTTAGAAACCTTTAGTTTAGTTACTTCAACCTCTACAGTTGTCTTTGAGTTAGCTGTGTTGAGCCTATTGGGGATACTTTAAAGCCTTTGTTACCATCAGGGGTATTTAGAAACCTTTAGTTTAGTTACTTCAACCTCTGCAGTTGTCTTTGAGTTAGCTGTGTTGAGCCTATTGGGGATACTTTAAAGCCTTTGTTGCCATCAGGGGTATTTAGAAACCTTTAGTTTAGTTACTTCAACCTCTGCAGTTGTCTTTGAGTTAGCTGTGTTGAGCCTATTGGGGATACTTTAAAGCCTTTGTTACCATCAGGGGTATTTAGAAACCTTTAGTTTAGTTACTTCAACCTCTACAGTTGTCTTTGAGTTAGCTGTGTTTGAGCCTATTGGGGATACTTTAAAGCCTTTGTTACCATCAGGGGTATTTAGAAACCTTTAGTTTAGTTACTTCAACCTCTGCAGTTGTCTTTGAGTTAGCTGTGTTGAGCCTATTGGGGATACTTTAAAGCCTTTGTTACCATCAGCGGTATTTAGAAACCTTTAGTTTAGTTACTTCAACCTCTGCAGTTGTCTTGAGTTAGCTGTGGGCAGAAAACTAATTTGGAGAGGTAATTATAAGAGTGAGAGAACTCTATTTCTTATTGCTAATCTGGCAACCTCTGCGTCATATGAGTCTGAAAGGGTTAAGAAGGATCTGTGGTAGTAAGAAATGGTTCAAGTGAGATAGTTCGAAGCCTGTTAATTGCCTGAGGCCCATTTTAAACTAATAAAAATCGTCTAAAAGTAGCCAGAGTAAAGTTAAAAGGCCGACCCCGGTACTGAAAGGGTTAGGACAAATTCCGGTCTAAAGCCGCTGTCACACGAGCGCTTTTGCCGTCAACTTTCCACGAGCAAGTTTTTTCTCGTATTATTTCGGGACTTTTTTGCACTGGTATCGGCAACTAGACTGAAGGTAGATTATGTTAGGCGGCTGAATTCTGATAAAGTGTCCTTGTTTAAGCTTCCAGACCATAATTGCCCGTAATAATTGCTCGAAAAAGGGTTCGTGTGATTCCGCCTTAAGGGGAGATTTCCACTTGAGGGATTTTTTTCTTGACCCCTTTATATCTCATGTTTAGCCCCATTGCTTTTGATATTTTAAGACGTTCGCCCCATTAGTTTGGCGATTTTAAGAACTTTCGCCCCATTTTTGTCAATTTTAAGACTTTTCGTGCCATTTAGGTGTCGATTTTTTCCTGGCGAGCGATAGCGAGCCTGTAATTTAAGAGGAATTTTTCTACCGAAAAATGTACAAATTTATCTTGAAAGGTGGTCTAGGGGCTGTAATGTTAAACTTGATGGAGGTCTAGAGAACTAACTAAAAACCTCCCCTTAACCCCTTCAGACTCATATGACGCAGAGGTTGCCAGATTAGCAATAAGAAATAGAGTTCTCTCACTCTTATAATTACCTCTCCAAAATTAGTTTTCTGCCCACAGCTAACTCAAAGACAACTGCAGAGGTTGAAGTAACTAAACTAAAGGTTTCTAAATACTCCTGATGGTAACAAAGGCTTTAAAGTATCCCCAATAGGCTCAACACAGCTAACTCAAAGACAACTGCAGAGGTTGAAGTAACTAAACTAAAGGTTTCTAAATACTCCTGATGGTAACAAAGGCTTTAAAGTATCCCCAATAGGCTCAACACAGCTAACTCAAAGACAACTGCAGAGGTTGAAGTAACTAAACTAAAGGTTTCTAAATACCCTGATGGTAACAAAGGCTTTAAAGTATCCCCAATAGGCTCAACACAGCTAACTCAAAGACAACTGCAGAGGTTGAAGTAACTAAACTAAAGGTTTGTAAATACCCCTGATGGTAATAAAGGCTGTAAAGTATCCCTAATAGGCTCAAAATTACGTCATATGTCGGAGAGGGTTAATGTGAACTCTTGGACAGCACAATGAACCGCTGACATGTAAATATTAGATAAAGAATTAATGAACAAAATCCGTTCAGAACACACACCAAATAGGGTTAAGGGGTGAAGGGTCGTTTTTTTTTCTAGTCCCCCTTCTTCCTCGTGTTTAGCCCCATTAGATTTCAGATTTGAGGACGTTCGGCCCATTAGTTTGGCGATTTTCAGACCTTTCGCTCCATTTACTTGCCAATATTTTAAGACTTTTCGTGTCAAATAGGTGTCGATTTTTTGTCATGGCGAGAGATAGCGAGCCGGTAATTTAAGAGGAGCCGGTCCTATCGAAAGATGTCCAAAGTTATCTTGAATGATGGTCGTGGGGGTGGGGTGGGTGGGTGGGGGGGGGGGGGGGGGGTAAGCTTGATGGAGGTCTAGGAAGGAAACTAATATATACCCGGTATATATATATATATATATATATATATATATATATATATATATATATATACATTATACTGTATATATGGTGACCGGTCATCTCAACCAGTAGACCATTTCAACCAGTACCAAATCAACCAATACGGTTAGGTTAGGTTAGTACTATATTTTGGCACTGGTTTGGTTGATCTGGGTTAATTTGACACTGGTTGAGAGCTACTGGTTGAGATGACATGGTAGATATATATGAGCAAATAAATACGCCCATCTCTCCTTAAGGGGAGATCTCCACTTGAGGGATTGTTTTCTTGACCCCTTTCTCCCTCATGTTTAGCCCCATTGCTTTTGATATTATAAAACGTTTGCCCCATTAGTCTAGCGATTTTAAGAACTTTCACCCCATATTAAGACCTTTCGTGCAATTCAGGTGTCGATTTTATCCTGGCGAGCGATAGCGAGCCTGTAATTTAAGAGGAACCGGCCTTCGGCCGGGAAATTTTCTACCGAAAAATGTACAAATTCATCTTGAAAGGGACTCAAGGGGGTGTAATTTTAAGCTTGATGGAGGTCTAGGGAACAAACTAAATACCTCCCCTTAATGCGACCACAGTAGTGCAGTGACATACGTAGCCTAAAAAACAGTATAGAACTCAGAGACACGTGGGATAGGTGCATTTCTAACCCGCCCCTGTGTGTGTGTGTGTGTGCGTGTGTGTGTGTGTGTGTGTGTGTGTGGGTGTGTAAATAGATCGATGGCTTGAGTCCGTTCTTGATTCATGGAGAACACGCCTTTCTTTGTCATGAAGGGGGGGGGGGCTCTCAAAGTTCACGGTCAGTTGATCAGTTAAGGGGAGATTTCCACTTCAGGGATTTTTTTCTTGACCCCTTTCTTCCTCATGTTTAGCCCCATTGCTTTACTAATTTTAAGACGTTCGCCCCATTATTTTGACGATTTTTAGAACTTTCGACCCATTTCTGTCAAATTTAAGACCTTTCGTGCCATTTAGGTGTCGATTTTATCCTGGCGAGCGATAGCGAGCCTGTAATTCAAGAGGAACCGGCTTTCAGCCGGGACATTTTTCTACCGAAAAATTTACAAATTTATCTTGAAAGGGGCTCAAGGGGGTGTAATCTTAAGCTTGATGGATATCTAGGGAACAAACTAAAAAACCTGCCCTTAAGTGGGTAGTACTTGCTTTTTGGGCTATGTATTGACATATTTAATGAATATTCAGTTTCCTCGCTAGACCTCCATCAAGCTGTAAAAAACACCCCCTAGACCCCCCTTCAAAATGTGTACATTTTTCGGTAGGAAAATGTCCCGGCCGAAGGCCGGTTGCTCCCAAAAATACAGGCTCGCTATCGCTCGCCAGGAAAAAATCGACACCTAAATGGCACGAAAGCTCTAAATATTGACAAAGAAATGGGGCGTGAAGTTATACAATCGCCAAACTAATGAGTCGAACGTCTTAAAACCTCAACACTAATATGCTAAACATGAGGGAGAAGGGGGTCCAGAAATAGCGAGCACTACCCCCTTAACCCCTTTAGCTAATAGTAGATGATTTTATGCAGTTTCAGAAGGACCTGTGTTTACTAAGAGGGTTTACTGAGATCCTATTTACCCATGGGAGTCGTATAGGTAGATTGTCAACTCAAGAAAATCGTCTATTGGTCTATTGGTATTATGATGAAGATGACGTAATGGTGGTCAAGGGGTTAACAAGGTTGTTAGGCCGTTTGTTTGTTAGTCAGTGAGTCAGTCATGCAGTTACTTAGGTAGTTTAATTCATTGTTCAGTAATTCAGTTGGTCAAGCATTCAGTTAGGCTGTTAGGTTACCAGTTAGCCAGCTAGTCAGTCAAGCAGGTAGATAGTTGGTTTATGCAGTTGGTAATTCAGTCAGTCAATTGGTTAAGCAGTCAGTCTGTCAGCCGATCAGTCAGCCATGCAGTTACTTAGCAGTTCAGTAATTCAGTTAGGCAGTTAGTTAGGTAGCCAGTTAGTTAGGTTGTTAGGTAAGCAGTTAGTTAGGTTGTTAGGTAAGCAGTTAGTTAGGTTGTTAGGTAAGCAGTTAGTTAGGTTGTTAGGTAAGCAGTTAGTTAGGTTGTTAAGCCAGTTAGGGTGTTAGGTAAGCAGTTATTTAGGTTGTTAGGTAAGCAGTTAGTTAGGTAAGCAGTTAGTTAGGTTGTTAGGTAAGCAGTTAGTTAGGTTGTTAGGTAAGCAGTTAGTTAGGTTGTTAGGTAAGCAGTTAGTTAGGTTGTTAGGTAAGCAGTCAGTTAGGTAAGCAGTTAGTTAGGTTGTTAGGTAAGCAGTTATTTAGGTTGTTAGGTAAGCAGTTAGTTAGGTAAGCAGTTAGTTAGGTTGTTAGGTAAGCAGTTAGTTAGGTTGTTAGGTAAGTAGTCAGTCAGTCAGTCAGTCAGATTAGGCCTTTCATTAACCCCTTCTGTACCGGCGACGTCTTTCTCATCATATTTTGGCAACAATTAAATGATTGTATTAAGCTTAGAAAGGATCTGTTGTATCTAAAAGGTTTAAATAAGATCATATGTCGCCTTTTAATGGCTAGAGGCCCTTCCTAAGCTGAATAAAATCATGTAACAATAATTGTCAGAAAATAACTAAAAGGACCTTACCAGTACAGAAGGGGTTAAGTCATTCAGTCAGTGTGTTAGGCAGTAAGTCATTCAGTCAGTGTGTTAGGCAGTAAGTCATTCAGTCAGTGTGTTAGGCAGTAAGTCATTCATGGCAGTAAGTCATTCAGTCAGTGTGTTAGGCAGTAAGTCATTCAGTCAGTGTGTTAGGCAGTAAGTCATTCAGTTAGTGTGTAAGGCAGTAAGTTATTCAGTCAGTGTGTAAGGCAGTAAGTCATTCAGTCAGTGTGTAAGGCAGTAAATCATTCAGTCAGTGTGTTAGGCAGTAAGTCATTCAGTCAGTGTGTTAGGCAGTAAGTCATTCAGTCAGTGTGTTAGGCAGTAAGTCATTCAGTCAGTGTAGGCAGTAAGTCATTCAGTCAGTGTGTCAGTAAGTCAATCAATCAGTGTGTTAGGCAGTAAGTCATTCAGTCAGTGTTAGCAGTAAGTCATTCAGGGTGTGTTAGGCAGTAAGTCATCAGTTGTGTAAGGCAGAAGTCATTCAGGTCAGTGTGTAAGGCAGTAAGTCATTCAGTCAGTGTGTAAGGCAGTAAGTCCTTCAGTCCGTGTGTAGGCAGAAGTCATTCAGTCAGTGTGTTAGGCAGTAAGTCAGGCAGTCAGTGTTAGGCAGTAAGTCATTCAGTAAGTGGGTTAGGCAGTAAGTCATCAGTCAGTTGTTAGGCAGTAAGTCAGGAGTAGTCATCAGTCAGTGTGTCAGTAAGTCAGTCAGTGTGTTAGTAAGTCAGTCAGTGTGTCAGTAAGTCAGTCAGTGTGTCAGTAAGTCATTCAGTTAGTGTGTAAGGCAGTAAGTCATTCAGTCAGTGTGTTAGGCAGTAAGTCATTCAGTTAGTGTGTAAGGCAGTAAGTCATTCAGTCAGTGTGTTAGGCAGTAAGTCATTCAGTCAGTAAGTCATTCAGTCCGTGTGTTAGGCAGTAAGTCATTCAGTCAGTGTGTTAGGCAGTAAGTCATTCAGTCAGTGTGTTAGGCAGTAAGTCATTCAGTCAGTGTGTAAGGCAGTAAGTCATTCAGTCAGTGTGTTAGGCAGTAAGTCATTCAGTCAGTGTTGGCAGTAAGTCATTCAGTCAGTGTGTAAGGCAGTAAGTCATTCAGTCAGTGTTAGGCAGTAAGTCATTCAGTCAGGTGTAGCAGTAAGTCATTCAGTCAGTGTTAGCAGTCATTCAGTCAGTGTGTAGGCAGTAAGTCATTCAGTCAGTGTGTAAGCAGTAAGTCATTCAGTCAGTGTTAGGAAGTAAGTCATTCAGTCAGTGTGTTAGGCAGTAAGTCATTCAGTTAGTGTGTAAGGCAGTAAGTCATTCAGTCAGTGTGTTAGGCAGTAAGTCATTCAGTCAGTGTGTTAGGCAGTAAGTCATTCAGTCAGTGTGTTAGGCAGTAAGTCATTCAGTCAGTGTGTTAGGCAGTAAGTCATTCAGTCAGTGTGTTAGGCAGTAAGTCATTCAGTCAGTGTGTTAGGCAGTAAGTCATTCAGTTAGTGTGTTAGGCAGTAAGTCATTCAGTCAGTGTGTTAGGCAGTAAGTCATTCAGTCAGTGTGTTAGGCAGTAAGTCATTCAGAAAATGGCAAAAGGCGGCAATATCGTCACTACTAATTACGCTAATTATAATAATATATATAATAATAAATATAGTAATAATAACCCACAATACGTCGGATCAGATAATGTTAAGAATTGTACTGAAGTGGTTAATTATAAAACGCATATTAAGTTTAATTAATTAAAAAAAAAAAAAAAACAAAAAATTTATATACGATGACATACATTGAACCAAAACAAAAATCTGATACAAAATGGTCCTATGTCTGCAGTTGTCTGGTATCTCTGTTTACTACCAGGCTCTGTTCTGTAAACCTATGATTTATATACAAGCACCCCCTTCAATTGGTCCTGTTTTCTCATTCTTTCGTTTTCTTTGTACTCGACTGTTTCTGACTTTCTTACTTTCTGTCTCTCTGTCTCTAGTTATCTATCTATCTATCTATCTATGTATTTATCTGTCTATCTATCTATCTGTATATCTGTCTGTTAATCTGTATCTATATCTAGCTATCTATGTATGTATCTGTCTATCAATCTATCTATTTGTCTGTCTGCCTTTCTGTCTATCTAATTTGTCTGTCTATCTATCTATCTGTCTATCTATCTATCTGTCTATCTATCTATCTATCCATCCAGCCCCTCTTTATCTATCACACTCTCTCACTCTCACTGTCTCTCTCAAGAAGAAGAAGAAGAAGATGAAGAAGTTGATGGAGAGTGATGAAGGTTATTGGGATCTGTCTCGGATTTTGGACAGGGACAAAGTATACACGTGCAGGAGGTGAAACAGACCCCCCCCCCCCCCCCATATTCTCTCTCTCTCTCTTGTTTTCTATCTCTTTTTCTCTCTCTCTACCTCTCTCTCTCTCTTTTTTCTCTTTTTTCTCTCTTTCTCTCTTTCTCTCTCTCTCTCTCTCTCTCTCTCTCTCTTCTTTTTTTTCTATTCTATCGTTCTCTCTATCTCTCTCTCTCTCTCCTCTCTTCTTCTCTCTCTCTCTCTCTCTCTCTCTCTCATTAATTAGTTTTCCCTCCCCACACATAAGCTAGTGTATTTTTTTCTTGTTGCCCTCGCTAAATTCACACCCCTTGATATAATCTCTTTCTCTCTCTCTCTTCTCTCCCCTCTTGTTCTCCTCTTCTCTCTCTCTCTCTCTCTCTCTCTCGATGAAGTTACAATATGCAAATGCCAATATGGAAGGAATAATTCGACTTTCTTGTTAAAAACTTATGTCATCTGAAGTGAAGCCAATTATGTCAGGGGGCTGCCAAACTCCTGCTGGCTACCATTAGACGATTTTATGCAGTTTACAAAAAAAAAGGCCTCCAGTCATTATGAACAGGCTTCGAACTATCTCACTTAGCCATTTATATCATCAGCATTAAGCCTTCTTAATCAAGGGGAGGCAGACCGTTTCTCTGGACCCCCTTCTCCCTAATGTTTAGCCCCACTAGTTTTGATATTATCAGACGTTTGGCGATTTTAACACCTTTCGCCCTATTTCGTTGTCAATTTTAAAACCTTTCGTGCCATTTAGGTGTCGATTTTTTCCTGGCGAGCGATAGCGAGCCTGCAATATTAAGAGGAATCGGCCTTCGGCCGGGACATTTTTCTACCGAAAAATTTACAAATTTATCTTGAAGGGGAGAGTCTAGGGGGTGTTTTTCTAAGCTTGATGGAGGTCTAGGGAGGAAACTGAAAATAAATATATGAATAAATTAATTAATAGACCAAACAAACGGTCAGTCTCCCCTTATTAAACTGCATACCATGTTCTACATATAGCCAGAATAAAGTTAAAAAGACGTCGCCGGTACAGAAGGGGTTAATGAATGGGGTTTCCGATTTCTAGAGTGCTGGCTTGCTTTTGGTTGGCGTCTTATATATATATATATATATATATATATATATATATATATTTTTTTTTTTTTTTTACCTGTCATCTCTGTTCCCTTTCCTAGGTTTCTTGCTGATCCCCCCTACCCCTTTAGGAGGGTAGGGTTTACGTATTTATTTATTTATTTATTTATTTATTTTAGTTTCCTCCCTAGACCTCCATCAAGCTTAAACAAATAAATAACACTCTCTAAACCCCCTTTCAAAATCCTTAAAATTCCTGTGTACGGTGGCGCTAATAAGTCATGTCCCAGCTGGCATTATGTTTGGTTCGCTCTGTGCTGTATTAACCCTCTCCTACATATGACGCGATTTTGAGCCTATTAGGGATACTTTAAAGCCTTTGTTACCATCAGGGGTATTTAGACACCTTTAGTTTAGTTACTTCAACCTCTGCAGTTGTTTTTGAGTTAGCTGTGTTGAGCCTATTGGGGATACTTTAAAGCCTGTGTTACCATCAGGGGTATTTAGAAACCTTTAGTTTAGTTACTTCAACCTCTGCAGTTGTTTTTGAGTTAGCTGTGTTGAGCCTAATGGGGATACTTTAAAGTCTTTGTTATCATCAGGGGTTTTAGAAACCTTAGTTTAGTTACTTCAACCTCTGCAGTTTCTTTGAGTTAGCTGTGTTGAGCCTATTGGGGATACTTTAAAGCCTTTGTTACCATCAGGGGTATTTAGAAACCTTTAGTTTAGTTACTTCAACCTCTGCAGTTGTCTTTGAGTTAGCTGTGGTGAGCCTATTGGGGATACTTTAAAGCCTTTGTTACCATCAGGGGTATTTAGAAACCTTTAGTTTAGTTACTTCAACCTCTGCAGTGGTCTTTGAGTTAGCTGTGTTGAGCCTATTGGGGATACTTTAAAGCCTTTGTTACCATCAGGGGTATTTAGACACCTTTAGTTTAGTTACTTCAACCTCTGCAGTTGTCTTTGAGTTAGCTGTGGGCAGAAAACTAATTTTGGAGAGGTAATTATAAGAGTGAGAGAACTCTATTTCTTATTGCTAATCTGGAAACCTCTGCGTCATATGAGTCTGAAAGGGTTAATGTCTGTCAGATGTTAAATAAAGGTAAGTGTATAGGAACCTGTTTTGTTTTATTTCACTCGATATGAAGAGAAATCCAGTTTATTAGATATTGCTGATACTAATTATTGATCAAAACATACTTGGTGCCGAGACATCACTTATTAGCGCGACTGTACATCCTTCCTAAAATCTAAATAAGGGGTTAAGGGGTCTATCTCTTGGCGGGGGGGGGGGAGGGGGGGGGGGGACATTTAAAATAACTACTACCTTTAGTTTGCTTAAGGCGGGTGACCTGCTTTTTGTTATTTTTGTCCTTTTCTCTCTTTCTCTGGCTTGTATCCATTCGGCCCCATTCAGCCAACTATTTTAAGGACGTTTATCCCCATTAGGTGTCGATTTCTTCTGGCGAGCGATAGCGAGCCAGCATTATATGAAGAAATCCGGCTTCGCCGGAGACATTTTTCTATCGAAAAATGTACAAATTAGCCTGCTGTCAAACAAAAATAAAAAATATGCTGGCTCGCTACCGCTCACCAGTAAAAAATTGACACCTGGATGGGGATAAAAGTCTTAAAACAGTAGGCTGAATGGGGCCAAAGGGGTACAAGCCAGAGAAAGATAGAAAAGGACAGAACAAAAACAGGTCACCCCCCTTAACCCCTTCAGTACCGGCGACGTCTTTTCAATTGTATTCTAGCCATAATTAGACGATTTTGTGCACCTTAAAAAGGATGTGTGTTAATTAAAGAGTTTAAGGGGAGGTTTTTAGTTGATTCCCTAGACCTCCATCAAGCTTAAAATTATTGACCCTTTCAAGATAAATTTGTAAATTTTTCGGTAGAAATGTCCCGGCCAAAGCCGGTTCCTTAATTACAGGCTCGCTATCGCTCGCCAGGAAAAAATCGACACCTAAATACGAATGGTCTGTTAAAATTGCCAGAAAAATGGTGGCGGCCTGAGGGTTCTTTAAAATTGCCAAAACTCGACACCCTCCTAAATGGCACGGAATCGGTCTTAAAATTGCAAGAGAAATGGAGCGAGGGTTCTTAAAATCGCCAAACTAATGGGGCAAGCATCTTTAAATCTCACAAGCAAAGGGGCTAAACATGAGGGAGAAAGAGGTTCAGAAAAAAATCCTCCCGGTGGAAATACTCACCCCCCCACCCGCCGCCCCCCCCACTCCCCCCCCCCCCCCCCCCCCCCTTTCAGTGAGATAGTTCGAAGCCTGTTTGTTCATTGCTGAGAGGCCCTGTTTAACCCCTTCTGTTGTTCAGTTTCCGACGGACGCCTACCCATTAAAAAGTGACCGACCATCTCAGCTAATAACCCCTTTTCGATACTACCCCGTATTAATCCATCCAAACCCTAAATCAAATCGGTTGTTAAAGGTTGATTTCCAACTTGAGGAGGATTTTTTTTTCTGGGACCCTTTATCTCCTATGTTTAGCCCCAGTGCTCTCGAGATTTTAAGACCGTTCGCCCCATTAGTTTGGCGATTTTGAGACATTTTGCCCCATTTGTCAATATTAAGACCTTTCGTGCCATTTAGGTGTCGATTTTATCCTGGCGAGCGATAGCGAGCCTGTAATTTTAAGAGTAATTGAGAGACATTTTTCTACCGAAAAATGTACAAATTTATCTTGAAGGGGGTCTAGGGGGTGTTTTTCTAAGTTTGAGGGAGGTCTAGCGAGGAAATGAATTGATAAACCAAATAAAAATAAAATAAAAAATAAAATAGTTCGAAGCATGTTCATGGCTGGAGACCAATGTTAAGCTGAATAAAATCGTCTAACAGCGGCCAGAATAAGGTCAAACGAGGACGTGGCAGGTATACTCCAAAGGGGTTATTCATTACAGGTATCCCCCGGGGCTCAGAAGGGGTTTATAGTACAAGGGGTCGGTGGTGGGTGGGCAGCAATTAACAGTGTACTTTATGTGTTATTTAAGGGGGGGTGGGCGTATTTATTGGCTCATTTATTGTTATTTAAGGGGGTGGGCGTATTTATTGGCTCATTTATGGGCGGGGTGGGCGTATTTATTGGCTCATTTATGGGCGGGGTGGGCGTATTTATTGGCTCATTTATGTGTTATTTTGTTAGTTTCCTCCGTAGACCTCAATCAAGCTTATAAAAACACTCGGCCAGAACCCTCTTTCAAGATAAATTTGTACAATTTTTCGATAGAAAAATTTTCAGGCCGAAGGCCGGTTCCTCTTAAATTACAGGCTCGCTATCGCTCGCCAGGAAAAAATCGACACCTAAATGACACGAAGAATCTTAATACAGACAAAGAAATGGAACGAAAGGTCTTAAAATCGCCAAACTAAAGTGCCGAACGTCTTAAAATCTGAAAAACTAATGGGGCTAAACATGAGAGAGAAGGGGGACCAGAAAAAAAAAACCCATCTCCCCTTCTATCTTCTAACTGGCTGTGTGTGTGGTCGAATAAAACTTGTTATAAAATTTTACTCCCAAATAACCATATCTCACCCATCTCCAAGCAGCCTAAGTGGGGATCAGTAGTGCTCTTGGTGCTTGGTTTCCTTCCAGTAATAGAGGTAGCTTAGATTACAAATAAATTTAACTTCCTCCCTGTCCTACCCGAAATTCCGTGTCAGTTTTTCCATACTACATGGTATTTGTCCAACTGTTTCCATGCCAGTATTAGCTGGAGGGAGTGGTGGGTGGGGAGGAGCCTTCTTCGTTGCTATCCTTTGTTTCTACCTGGAAGTCAGTAGATTAGTAGTGTAGATACCCAAACTGCCCCGTAAGGACCACTGTTGCAGTTTGTATTCCTCCTCCTCCTCCTCCTCCTCCTCCTCATCACCTTCATCTCTTCCTCCTCCTCCTCCTTTCTCTCCCTGTCTAATCCTTATCTCGCCGAGGGACCGCCCCCCCCCCCCCCCCCCAGCCTTCGCCCCAGTTACAAGGACTTCATTGAATCTGTGTATTGTTTTTATTATTATTATTATTATTATTATTATAATTAACTGCCTTTTTCTTCCTTTTCTTTCTCTTCGTCTTCTGCTGCACTTCCTTCATCATTTTCTTCTCTCTCTCTGTCTCTCTCTGTCTCTCTCTCTGCTACCTCCTATTTTCTGTTATCAGTTACCCATTTTTTTTTCTCAGCTACCCATTTTCTTTTCTCAGCTACCCATTTCCTTTTCTTAGCTACCCATTTTCTCTTCTCAGCTGCCCATTTTCTTTTCTCAGGTACCCATTTTCTTTTCTCAGCTACCCATTTTCTTTCCTCAGCTACCCATTTTCTTTTCGTAGCTACCCATTTTCTCTTCTCAGCTGCCCACTTTCTTTTCTCAGGTACCCATTTTCTCTTCTCAGCTGCCCATTTTCTCTTCTCAGCTGCCCATTTTCTTTTCTTAGCTACCCATTTTCTTTTCTTAGCTACCCATTTTCTTTTCTTAGCTACCCATTTTCTTTTCTCAGCTACCCATTTTCTTTTCTCAGCTACCCATTTTCTTTTCTCAGCTACCCATTTTCTTTTCTTAGCTACCCATTTTCTTTTCTCAGCTACATATGTATTTCTCATCTCCGTCATCTCCTCCTTTTCTCTTCTCTTCTCATCTCATCTCCTTCCTTCCCTCTTTTCCCCTTCTCTTCCTCCTTTTCCTCCTCTTCCTCCCTTCCTTGTCTCTTCTCTTCTTCCTCCTCCTCTCCTCCTCCTCCTCCTCCTCCTCTTCCTCCTCCTCCTCCTCCTCCTCCTCCTCCTCCTCTCTAATAAACACTTGGCTCACTTGCTCTCGTGTTCCCGATTTCGACTCCTCTCAATTCTCAACTTTATGGCTCAAACTTTCCTGTCATTCTCTTACTAAATATTTCTGTGCTGTCTATCTTTCCCCTAACTCTACCAACTTTCCCAAATTCTTTGACTATCTAAACTCTACAGTGGAACACATTCTATCCATTTCTCCTTTCTCAGAAATCTCCATCTTAGATTTCAACGTTCACCACCGCCAATGGCTCTCCTCTCACACTACTGATCCACCTGGTGAACAAGCCTACGTCTTTTCTATCCTAAATGACCTAGAGCAGTTAGTTCAGCAACCCACCCGTATCCCGGATCGCATCGGAGATCGGCCCAACATTCTTGACTTGTTTCTAACTTCAAACCCTTCTTCTTATACTGTCGATCTTTTCTCTCCTTTGGGCTCCTCCGACCATAAACTTATCTCTGTTACCTGTCCTATCTCTCCAGTACGGCCACCCGATCCTTATAGTCGGTGGCGCTTGTGGCACTTTGGCGCTGCCGACTGGGAGGCTCTTCGGCAGTACTTCTTTGATTTCCCATGGAATGATTTCTGCTTCCGTGGCCGGGGACCCTCGGAGAGTGCTCAACGCATTACCGAGGTAATCCTATCGGGCATGGAAGCATACATTCCATTCTCTTTCTCTCAGACTAATGCTAAAAAATCTTGGTTTACTCACGCCTGTTCTACTGCTGTCCGCAATAAGGAGGAAGCATTCAAACGGTACGCCTTAAAACTCAAGACTCTCATTCTTCATATGTTTCTGCCCGGAATCAAGCCAAATCTGTTCTTCGACTTGCCAAACACTCTTTCATCAATAATAAATGCACTGAACTATCCAACTCTAGCTCTTCCCAAGCTTTCTGGCATCTAGCCATAAACCTCTCCAACAATTTCTCTTCCTCGTGTTTCCCTCCCCTTTCCCACTCTGATGGCACAACCATCACTTCTTCCTCTGACAAAGCTAAACTCTTCGCTCAAACTTTTGCTAAAAACTCCACCTTGGATGATTCCGGTGCAATTCCTCCCTCTCCGCCCTCCTCTCTCTTACTTATGCCTAATATCCTAATCTCTTCTAAAGATGTACTTTCTACCCTCTCTGGGCTTAACACTAATAAGGCGTACGGTCCGGACGGTGTTCCTCCTATTGTTCTCAAAAACTGTGCTTCCGTGCTAACTCCCTGCCTAGGCAAACTCTTTCGTCTCTGTCTATCCTCTAACGTCTTCCCATCATGCTGGAAGTTTGCTCACATTCAACCTGTCCCAAAGAAGGGTGACCGCTCTCAACCCTCCAACTATCGTCCAATTGCTCTCATCTCTTGTCTTTCTAAAGTTCTTGAAACTATTCTTGCTTCCAAATTTCTTAAGCATTTCTCTTCTCATAATCTGCTCTCAGATCGCCAGTATGGCTTCCTTAAGGGTTGCTCTACTGGTGATCTTCTTTCATATCTTACTAACTCTTGGTCATCCTCCTTTCGGGACTTCGGTGAGACTTTTTCTATTGCACTAGACATATCGAAAGCCTTCGATAGAGTCTGGCATAAATCTTTAAGTTCTAAACTACCCTCCTTCGGTTTCTATCCCTCCATATGTGCCTTTGTCTCCAATTTCCTTTCCGGCCATTCCATAGCCGCGGTTGTGAACGGCTATTGTTCACTTCCTCACCCTATAAACTCCGGTGTTCCTCAGGGCTCTGTCCTATCTCCTATTCTCTTTCTAATTTGTATAAATGATCTCCTTAACTGTACCTTAATTCCTATCCATTCATACGCAGACGACTCAACCTTACACTACTCCATTAGTTTTTCAGAACGCCCCAGCCAGCAATCCCTCAACGACAAACGTAATGAAGCCATAGTACTCTTAAATTCTGATCTAAATACTATTTCCAATTGGGGCAGAGAAAACCTTGTTAACTTTAATGCTTCCAAAACCCAATTTCTCCATCTATCTACCCGTCAGGATCTCCCAGCGGACTATCCCTTATTCTTCAACAATACAAAAATCAACCCTTCATCTTCTCTCAATATTCTTGGTGTCTCTTTTTCTTCTGCTCTCATTTGGAAGGACCATATTACCAGTCTTGCTAAGGCAGCCTCCCAGAAGCTGGGTGTGCTCAACCGCCTTAGGGGGTTCTTTTCCCCTTCACAGCTTCTTGCTCTGTACAGGGGCATAGTGCGCCCTTGTATTGAGTATTGTTCACATGTGTGGGGAGGTTCCTCTCACACCGCTCTCCTAGACAAAATTGAAAGGAAGGCCTTTCGTATCATTAACTCCCGTCCACTCACCAACTCTCTGCAATCTCTCTCTCTCCGCCGCAATGTTGCATCTCTCTCGCTATTCTATCGCTACTATAATAATCAGTGTTCCTCAGAGCTATCCCAGTGCATACCACCTCCTTTACGTAGGGCACGTGGTACCCGTCTTGCAACTCAATCCCACCCCTACTCTGTGCAACTCTCCAACCCAAGAGTGAAACGTTACTCTCAAACTTTCTTCTACTCAACATCTGAGCTCTGGAACTCTCTCCCAGAAGCAGTCTTTCCCTCTTCCTATGACTTAAATTGCTTCAAACTCCGTGTGTCCAGGCATTTTGGCTCGAACGTCCCTTGATTTTGGCCCTGTCACTCTTTCAACTATGGGGGAGGCACTCGCTATAGGCAGTTATGCCTTTTGCCTCCCTCAATCACATAGGAAAAAAAAAAAAACCCAATTAACACAGTTTCCTTCAGAATAACGCGTAATGAAGTTATAACGCATACCACAGTGTGTATTGATATTCATACACCTGTTCCCTTTCAGAATTGTAGTAATAGAGTTAGCCTAGCTTAGATTACAAATAAATTTAACTTCCTCCCTGTCCTATCCGAATTTCCGTGTCAGTTTTTCCATACTACATGTCCAACTGTTTCCATGCCAGTATTAGCTGGAGGGAGTGGTGGGTGGGGAGGAGCCTTCTTCTTTGCTATCCTTTTCTCTACCTGGAAGTCAGTAGATAAGTAGTTTAGATATCCAAACTGCCCCGTAAGGACCACTATAGGTCTGTTGCAGTTTGTACTCCTTTGTATTCCTCCTCCACCTTTGCTCTTCTTTTCCTATCTCCATCATCTCCTCCTCCATATTTTCTTCTCATCTCCACCATCTCCTGCTGCTCCTCTTCCTCCTCCTCCTCCCCCACCTCCTCTTCTCTCCACCATCTCCTCCTCCACCTCCTTTTCTCTTCTCTCCACTATCTACTCCTCCTCCTCCTCCTCCACCTGCCGCTCTTTCTGCTGCCATCTAAGCCCCCCCCCCCCCCCCAAGGGACGGTGGTTCGCCTTCACCAACCGTTACAAGAACCCCATTAAACTTAGGAGGAACAGCAGGCAAGGGCAAAGGCTTCGTAAGACGGGGGGGGGGGGGGGGGTGTTCCTTCCTCCTTCCTCCTTCCTCCTTCCTTCCGGCCGTCTTTCTGGCCCCCATCTCCCTCATGTTTAGTCCCATTAGTTTCGAGATAAATTTGTTCCTTTTTCGGTATACAAAAATGGTCCGCGGTACCTCCTAAATTACAGGCTCGCTATCGCTCGCCAGGAAATAAATTGACACTGAAATGTGACGAAAGGTCTTAATATTGACAAAGAAATGGGGCGAACTTAGGTAAGATCGCTAAACTAAAACTAATGGGCCGATCGTCTTCAAATCTCAAAACATATGGGGGGGCTAAACAAGAGGGAGAAGGGAGACCCAGTAAAACTAGAAACCATTATAATGTTAAACTTGCAAAATAAACCCACACCAAAACTGGGACGACACAAGATAAAGGCAACATAACTGATCAAACTCGCTTTGTGGAAATAACGCTTTAAGGGCGGGTGACTTGTTTTTGTTCTGTCCTTTGCTATCTTTCTCTGGCTTGCATCCATTTGGCCCCATTCAGCCTACTGTTTTAAGACGTTTATCCCCATCCAGGTGTCAATTTTTTACTGGTGAGTGGTAGCGAGCCAGCATATTTTTAATTTTTGTTAGACAGCAAGCTAAATTTGTACATTTTTCGATAGAAAAATGTCTCCGGCGAAGCCGGATTTCTTCATATTAATGCTGGCTCGCTATCGCTCGCCAGGAAGAAATCGACACCTAGATGGGGATAAACGTCTTAAAATAGTTGGCTGAATGGGGCCGAATGGATACAAGCCAGAGAAAGAGAGAAAGGGACAGAAATAACATAAAGCAGGTCACCCCCCTTAATCAAACGAAAATATGAAATATAATAGCACAAAACCACCACATCGGGGTGTACGTCACTATACCCTGTTTATTTTGATCTGCCGATAAATTGCAGAGTTCCCATCAAGATTTCTGAGGTAATTTGAAGGTTGTGTAGTGAAATACGGCAATATAGGTAGCGCCAACGAACTTGACAATAATATAGGTAGCGCCAACGAACTTGACAATAATATAGGTAGCGCCAACGAACTTGACAATAATATAGGTAGCGCCAACGAACTTGACAATAATCTGGACCCCTTTAATTAACTTCTTGTTATAACTCAACAGGAATGAAAGCAATCGGGCCGACATTTCTATCATTTGGGAAGAGTCCAACAGGAAATAGGTGTGGAAATCTACAGCCAGTTTGCTCTTATAACTCAACAGGAATGAAAGCAATCGGGCTGACATTTCTTATCATTTGGGAAGAGTCCAACAGGAAATAGGTGTGGAAATCTACAGCCAGTTTGCTCTTATAACTCAACAGGAATGAAAGCAATCGGGCTGACATTTCTTATCATTTGGGAAGAGTCCAACAGGAAATAGGTGTGGAAATCTACAGCCAGTTTGCTCTTATAACTCAACAGGAATGAAAGCAATCGGGCTGACATTTCTTATCATTTGGGAAGAGTCCAACAGGAAATAGGTGTGGAAATCTACAGCCAGTTTGCTCTTATAACTCAACAGGAATGAAAGCAATCGGGCTGACATTTCTTATCATTTGGGAAGAGTCCAACAGGAAATAGGTGTGGAAATCTGCAGCCAGTTTGCTCAAGGTCCTTTTGACTTACTAAGAGGTCAGGGGTCGAGATAATTGTCAAGTTGGTTGGCGCCACCTATACTGTAATTCACCACTTGGGAGTTTACTTCTATAAGGAAGTTGGAGCTGTAGATATCGATATTTAAGGCGGGTGACCTGCTTTTTGTTATTTCTGTCCTGTTCTCTCTTTCTCTGGCTTGTATCCATTCGGCCCCATTCAGCCAACTATGTTAAGACGTTTATCCCCATCTAGGTGTTGATTTCTTCCTGGCGAGCGATAGCGAGCCAGCATTATATGAAGACATCTGGCTTCGCCGGAGAAATTTTTCTATCGAAAAAGGTACAAATTTAGCTTGATGTCTAACAAAAATAAAAAATATGCTGGCTTGCTACCGCTCACCAGTAAAAAATTGACACCTGGATGGGGATAAACGTCTTAAAACAGTAGGCTGAATGGGGCCAAATGGATACAAGCCAGAGAAAGATAGAAAAGGACAGAACCAAAACAGGTGACCCCCCTGAAGGCAGCAGACAATAGGAGCGTACTGGTAAGGGACAACAATAGGCGAGAGGTTTCAGATCAAGAACGAAAGAGAAATAAGGAAGTTGGAGCCGTATCCCTGGTGGTTTTAAGTGCTGTTTATGTTAATGAGAGTTATACACAGATAACTCCCACACACACTCTCTCTCTCTCTCTGTCTCTGTCTCTGTCTCTCTCTCTCTCTCTCTCTCTCTCTCTCTCTCTCTCTCTGTCTCTCTCTCTCTCTCTCTCTCTCTATCTCTCTATCTCTCTCTATCTCGCTCTCGCTCTCTCTCTCTCTCTCTCTCTCTCTCTCTCTCTCTGTCTATCTCTCTCTCTCTCTCTCTCTCTCACACAAACTGATTGGGATGGATAGAATAAGACTTGGAATTGCATGGTAACAGAGAGAGAGAGAGAGAGAGAGAGAGAGAGAGAGAGAGAGATATTACAAACTACAGACTTAACTTCATTAACAATCACCACCTTTTCACAGGTTTTCACTAAGTTTTGTTCCAGCTAGATAGAGAGATAGAGAGATAGGGAGATAGATAGATAGATAGATAGAGAGATAGATAGGGAGATAGATAGTGCGAGGGTGGAGTCTACATGGAGGACACACACACACACACACACACACACACACACACACACACACACACACACACACACACACACACACACACACACACCTCCCCGTGGCGTAACAGATAGCGCGTCTGGCTCACAACCAGAAGGTCCCGGGTTCGAGACCCGGGCGGGGAAGAGACATTTGGGCAAATCTCCTAACGGTGTAGCCTCTGTTCACCTAGCAGTATAAATAGGAACCTGGAATAAGTGGACGAAGTTGTGACGTCCCATCTGGGGTTGGTGATCGGTTACAAGGTGAGATGGGTATCGTACTGGTCAACCTAAGCTACTGGTCAACCTAAGCCTTCG